>JAYJMB010049531.1:0-75572 GCA_036873735.1 Pouteria campechiana
CATACGATTGGTGTGGTATGAGGTTTGGAAATTCAGGGGTTAATGTATTGATGGTGGTAATGTATTGAGGTTGAAATAAATGTGATTGTATATGAGTAGGGAGTTAAGTTATTGTATGTGGAATTCAGGAATTGCATTAGAAATATTGGATGCATTGCATCAGGAAATGGGTACTAACAGCATATGGATGATTGGATCACAAAATATGAAGGAAAAAAAGGATGAATTAAGAGGTACATAAGATAATTGGATAAGGGAAACAATGGGGTACAATGAATGGGTCAACAGGGCAAGCTTCTCAACAGAAATTTTGAGAAGCGATGCTAATTTCTGTTGCACACAAAGGAAATGGACAATGTGATCGCACTGCGGTGCAGAAATTCTTAGCTACGATGCTAGTTTTTGCTAGACATGGACAACATAGGCAACGCGGGTGGCATCACGCTACCGAAGCCAAAAATCAAAACTTTAAGTTTTTATTATTTAATTGATGGAATTATTTGAGGCTTTTACTAAGAAATTTATTAATCAACTTAAGCAACATTTGAATGATTACAAAGAGATTAAAATAGGAATTATACATGTAAGTGTTTATCACTATAATATATTGCCAAAAGATCAATTGTATTCTGTTGAATGTAGTTAAGTCCACTTGGTTGTGACAAAGTTCACTATGTTGTGACTGAGTCCACTTTGATTTGTGAAAGAGCTCACTTGTTTGTGGCTGAGCACACTTTGATTCGTGGCGGAGTCCACTTGGTTGTGGCTGAGTCCACTTTGATTTGTAACAGAGTTCACCTGATTATAGTTGAGTCCACTATGATTCATCACAAAGTTAACTTGTTTATGGCTGAGTCCACTTTGATTCATGCTGGAGTCCAATTAGTTGTGGCTGAGTCCACTTTGATTTGTGACAGAGTTCACCTAGTTGTGGCTAAGTCCACTTTGATTCAAGGCGGAGTCCACTTGGTTGTTGCTGAGTCCGCTTTATTCATGGTAGAATCCACTTGGGATTGTGGTTAAGTCCATTTGGTTATGATAGAGTTCACTTGAATTGTGGCTGAGTCCACTTGGTTAGTGACCACTTGGTTAGTGACCTTATAGGCAAATACCTACTGGTACTAGACAAACTGTCATAGATGATGAAAAATGATTAGTAGAGTAACTGGATAGTTGTAGTTTTGATTGTGTTGCTGACATCATGATATTAATTCCATTGCATGGGTCCATTACATGTGTGACACTATTGTCTTTATGTAAATTTCATCGATTATTGATTTATTACTTACGTACTTACTGAGTTGCTCGGACTCACCCTATTTATTATATTTTGTTTTAGCTAATAGGCCAAAAGGCATAACCCAACGAGGGGTTGGAGCACAAGAGGGGGATAGGTAGTGACATTTAGAGTTCTTTATCTTTTATCATCTTTTGGAATGTACTAAAAAAATATAAATTTACAAGTTATACCAACGATGTAAATAATGTAGATCTAAAAGGGTAGGAATGATGATAATGTGCATGTCATTACTTTAGCAGGATAGGTCTGCTTTTCCACACTCTACTTTTACAGTGCAACTACGGTTTTGGGAATCTGCAGATATGGATGATTGTATATAGGTTTAAGAAGGTATGTTTAGGAGAAACTCTGGCTGTGGGTCCTCTTGCTATTGTCTTAGTAAGGCCTCGAGATGGTGAGGAATTACATATACACAAGCGTGATCTGATTGGATAGCTATATCCAATCAGAGGTGTAGATCTATGGCAAAAACAAAGTATCATGGAAGATTTGCAAGTTGGGATGTGTTTTGGATGACTGAAATCACATCGGTGGAGAAGGCAGTGTGAACAAATCAAGGATTGCATTGGTGATCCAATGACTAAGATTGACAATAGGGAAGTAAAGCAACAAGTTGGTGTTGTGGTTAGATGGTCAGATCTGCATTAGGTGTGTCTACAAGTGCATTGATTGGACGATGTCAGTGTGTAACAAAGTGGGCAAATTGGATGGCGAGGTGTGCATCTGTGTTGGATGTTGAATGGATAGGGGTAGATCTAATGAAATAGTTGCAATTTCTCTAGGACTTATCAAATGATGTCATACGGTGGCCTGAGACATCGATCAGTTGTCAGTAGGTGGGAAAAACTCAATGATCGTTGGTAGCCTAAGCAAATGCAGCAACGACAAGAATAGGCTTGTGGGTTTTCCTTACTACTGAAAAGGGATTTTTCTTCTTTTCTCCCTATCAAAAATAGGGATGAGGTAACATCGACAGCAAGCAGAAAGGGCGGGAGTGGAGAGCCATGGTTTCATTGGAGGTGACATTGTAGCGATGACAACATTATTGGCGAGGAGGAAGAAGATGACATAGCAAGCTTTTTGTGTTTTCAATATTACGCCTAGTATAAAGCTCAAATACCAATTATTAGGTTCAACCTGCTATGATAGTAAGGTATATGGTAAAGCAAAGAAGCCAAGTAAGATAGGAAAAATAGATGAGATGTACAAGTGCAGAAAATGGAATGCGGTGGAAGCACACAGGCACACAAAGCAATAAGAACATAAGGATTATAGTGGCTCAGGCCCCCGTGGCACCTACTCCACTTTCTAAGGCTTCCCCAACCTCGAGTTGCATTATAACTTATGGAATCACACCTCCCTTGGTTTTCCAAGCTTACTAAGGACTCTATAGAATCTGGTTTTACCGAGCTCACTAGTAACTCATATATCTTGGTTTCCCATGAGCTAACCATAAACTCATACCTGCTGGTCTTCCTCTGGCTCACCACCCATTCATATGATCTGGTTTTCAGAGCTAACTAGCAACTCCCCCTTATAAATATAATGCATACAAGTAATAAGCCTAAGTGTACACAGATTAAAGCTCAAACAAAGATATACAAAAAAAGCTCATAGTGCTTTGTTCTCCTCTAAAGAGTAAAGGATGGATTCTTAAAGCTCTCTGTTCTACCTAACAACCATATTTTGACCTCTGAAGCTTCAGTCTCTCATCTGAAGTAACTCTGAATAACTTATGAAGCTTCTGTCTTCTCTTATGAAGTAACTCTATATTAGTCTCTAGCTAATGGTGGCTTAAGAGGGAGGGTGAATTGAGCCTTTAAAAATTTTGGCTAAGTTCAAAAGGTAGTATCGAAATAAAATAGGAAAGATCATACAACACATTGAGATAATAGTTTTTATAGTGGTTTGGCCCTTAACCTGGTACCTACTCCACTTCTCTAAGTTAGCCTCTTTTGCTAAGCTCAAGTTCCACTAATACTTGTTGGTTTTCAAGCTCACCAACAAACTTATACAAGTTGATTTTCAAAGCTCACCGACAACTTATACAAACTTTAGCAGGTTTCCCTACTTGTTGTTCACTATAAGATGGAAGTCCCTCGCTTGCAAATAAGAAAATAGTAAATAACTTATACAAAAGTGGATGCCTCTTGATAAATAGAGTGTACGAAGTGTAGTGATAAAAACACAATGAATATAGTAGTAAAGAATAATAAAGATTAGACTCCAAATGTTATTCAATGATTTGCTTTGAATGCTTATTGGAATGTTGTGCAATGGAGTTGATCTCATAGAGTTAACCCTAAGAGCTTTAGTAAATGCTTAGGTAAATTTTTTCTTATCTCTCTTCTTCTCAAATCTTCTTTCCCAAATGTTTGAATCTTCCTTTTATAAGTTGTGAAAGACATATTAGCTGCATTGATCATTTTTGGTAGCTTTTCGGCCGATTGAAAAAGAAAATTTGAAGTTTTGTGATGTTTTTCTTCTTCTGTCCAACTACATAAGTTCTATGATAAGTATTCAAAATTCTAAGTTTCATCTATCTATTAGTTACCGTTGTGCACTTAATGTAGAACTTTTGAGGTTTTTCTCTTAAACTTCTAAACTAGTGGTAACAATAGAATTTTGCATAGTCG
Source organism: Pouteria campechiana (assembly GCA_036873735.1). NCBI lineage: Eukaryota > Viridiplantae > Streptophyta > Magnoliopsida > Ericales > Sapotaceae > Pouteria > Pouteria campechiana. The sequence continues at coordinate 3,937 of JAYJMB010049531.1, forward strand.
ATAATTTCAGATTCTTCTGAAGGATGATTCTTCTGAAGGATGAATCTAGTTTCTAACACTTTCATCAGTTATGTTTTTGCTTCTGAGAAACTTCTAAATAGTTTTTGAATGATTGAATCTTTATTTCTGATGAACTTCTTAAGTCTTGGCTTTTTGAGAATGCCTTTGAAGAGTGTTGAGCAACTTCTGAGGTTTTTCTGAAGTTTGTATTTGCCTCTGATGTGCCTTTTGTATCTTAACTTTTATAGATTCCTCTAAACATCTTCTATAATAGTTCTGAAAAACTTTAGAGCACAAGAACATCTTCTGTGTTCATTTTGTATCACTGCTATTGATCTTCTATTATAACTTTGAAACTTGGAAGCTTTTCTAAAGTTCAAATTCTAATGAACTTCTGATTGAAATTTTGCATTGCTTCTGAGTTGTTTTGAATGTATAGGCTTCCTCTGAATTATTTCAGATCTTCTTTTTGTTGAACTTCTGATTGATAGAAATGTCATTATGCAGTGCTTTTAGGTTACTTCTGACTTACTTCTAACTTATTTTTGAGTGTATTCAAAAGTTCTTACTAATGAACTTCTGATTGTAGAAACATCTTCTATTTTGCTTCTATGTTACTTCTGAGTTACTTCTGAGTGTATTCAGAAGTTCTTACTAACAAACTTTTGATTGCATATTTTTCTTCTAAGCTTATTCTAAAGTTCTTCTAAGAGCGTGTTACTTCTGAGGTGTTTCTAGATAGCTTCTGAACTACCTCTGAAGTGCAAGATTGCCTTGGAGTTAATTTTGAGATTCCACTTTATCTCTAAAAGAAATTCTGACTTATCTTTGAAGTAGCTCTAAATACTTCTGAACTTCACACCTTGTCTCCCAAGGAATTCTTTCATCTCTAAAATACTTCTAAGTATTTTTGAATTGCTTCTGAACTTCGTGCCTTGTCTTTGAATTACTTGTAAGATGTTCTTAGTATTTTTGAAATAATTCTGAGCTTCACACCTTGACTCTGAAATATTTTTGAAATGTTCTGAATTGCTTCTTAGCATTTCTGAAATACTTCTAAGCTTCACACCGTGTCTCTAAAGTACTTCTGAATGTTTTCACTTGAGCATTCTTTTTAAATTATCTTCTTTCTAAGAAATCTTAATAATATACACTTTAAGTTTAACAATTACTCTCCTTAATTCATTTTAACATATTAACATTGCATCACTTGGAAAGTAAATAGTTAGTAGCTTAACTCTTCACTCATATATTTGCTCATCATTAAAACTTAACTGCTTAATTACATTCATCATCAAAATCAAGCTAAGTAGGAGGATTAGACTCAACACTTCGAAGTTGCTCTAAAGCTTGTGCTTCCTTCTGAACCATACTCGGAATACGCTGAAGAACATCTGAAGATGTTTTGAAGCTTCAAACATTTCTTCTTCTCACTGGAACTTCTTCTTCTTTTTCTGAACATACTCTAAAGCTTCTTCCTTCTTCTAAACATCCTTTGAATCTTCTTCTTTCACTTTTGAATTCAGATTCTCCCTCTAAAACCTTCAGACACCACTTCCCAAACATCTAAAGCTTCCTCTAAAGCCTTCAAAACATCACTAAAGATTACTACATCCCTTTTGAAGTCTCTTCTGAATTCAAAAATATCAACAACACATCATTAGCTTAATTCAAGTCATTAACAAGTTTTGTTAATTATCAAAATCAGACCCTTAAACTCAATATTCTCTCCCTTTTTATGATGAAAAAGCTTGATGACTTTCACTAATAAAAACAATGCTAATGAACTAAGTAAACTCACTCTATCTATTTGATTCAATAAGCTTGAGGAAAGTTTTTCATTATAACCCATTGTGCTAAGATTGATCCACATTCAAAAGATCAATTTCTTCTTCTTCCCCTCTTTACATCATTTTCCCTCAAATACAGCAAGTCATAATATTCTCTCCCTTTTTTTCATAATCAAAAAGGTCTAGAAGGTGAGGGATTGACATTGATCATTGGCATAAGGGACTAAACTATTTCCCCCCTAACAATGCATGATCTTAAACTGCAATATACAATGCTCCCTCTATTGTGCATAATCTAATAACTTTATTTCTCATATTTAAACCAAAGTCATTTAGCTCATAAACTTTTCATTTTGGTCCAAGCAGTGGATGATTCTCTTTTAAGCTTATCTTATATACCCATATGCAAGGTGGTTCTCTTGTGAGAAATAAAGTGATAAAGGCTAATAATTAAATGACATGTAATGCAGAGGATAGGAAATTAAATACAATACCTTCACCTACCTAGCTTCCTCAAACAGATTGATGTTTCTATGTTTATACATAGTTGAGGAGCTGCTTCTACTCCTATTATGGCTCTAATTGGAAGGCAGTTACATAATAATCAATTTCTTCTTCTTCTATATTATCTTTTACATCATCTTCTTCTTTCTCACATATATAATTTTCTATTGAATTTATAATTTTCTTTTTCTTTTTTATCGGTAGATTTCTAATCTTCCTAAAGAGGGTTTTTATGATTTCTACATCTTTTTCCTCTATCCTCATCTTCTTTCCTTCCTTCTCACTCTTCAAAGCTTCATGGATCATCACAGACCCCATCAGTTTTGCAATGGAGAGCTTGTTCAAATCTTTGGCCTCCTCAATAACAATGACTTTGGGCATCCATTCCTTTGGAAGAGGCCTTAAAATCTTTCTAACCTGCTGGGAACAAGAAATCTCATGGCCTAAATGTTTTAGGCTATTAGTGAGTCTCAAAAATCTAAAATGTATATCAGAAATAGACTCATCACTAAACATGCAAAATGACTCATATTCTTGGAAAAGAAAACTAATCCTAGCTTCTTTCACTTGGCTTGTACCCTCATAATTGCTTGCAAATCATTTCAAATCTCTTTAGTAGTTTCACGCGAGGATATCTTCTCAAATTCAGAAGGAGAGAGAGCATAATATAGAGAATTCTTAGCTTTGACATTTAACTGAACTGCTCTAATGTCCTGGTTAGTCCACTGACTCTCCTTTAAGCATCATACTTTCTTCTACTATCTTCCATAACTTATAACTATTGGCAATCAAAAAGTTCTTCATCTTCACTTTCAAATAGCTATAATGCTCCCAATCAAAATATGGAGGTCTAATGGTCGATTGACCCCCCTTGATTCCACCAAAATTGTTTGCCATACGGGATCATACTGAGGTAGAGATAAAATAATGAATCCCGATTTCAATGTCATGCTATGATACCAATTTTTACACCTAATATAAAACTCTAATGCCAATTATTAGGTCCAACCTGCTATGATACAAAGGGTGTATGGAAAATTAAGGAAGCTAAGCAAAATGGAGAAAATAGATGGGATGTGCAAGTGTTAAAAATGGAATGTAGTGGAAACACACAAGCACACAAAGTAATAAGAACACAAAGATTATAGTGGTTTGGGCGGCCTTAGCACCTACTCCACTCTTCAAGGTTTACCCAACCTTGGGTTCCATTATAACCTGTGGAATCAAACCTCTCTTGGTTTTCTAAGCTTACCAAGAACTCTACATAATCTGGTTTTACCAAGCTCAATAGAAACTCAGATAACATGGTTTTCGATGAGCTAACCAAAAACTCATACCTGTTGGTTTTCCTCTGAGCTCACCAGCAATTCATACAATCTGGTTTTTAGAGCTAACCAGCAACTTTCCCTTACAAATATAATGTGTACAATTAACTATCTCTAATAGGCCTAAGTGTATATAGATTAAAGCTCAAATAAAGATATACAATAAAGCTCGTGTTCTCCTTTGAAGAGTAAAGGATGGATTCTTGAAGCTCTCTGTTCGTTGAAGCTTGTTGGAGCGACTACACTTTGGAGACTTGAGTATTTTGTGATTAATATTTATTAAACTTACTCAAGAGTCTTTTTCTTCTTCATTGGAACCTCTATTTATAAGTTCCAAAACTATTCTAGTTGTTTCACCTTCTTTTGGTAAGTTTTAGACCATTTTAAGTTGCATTTTAAACACTCCACATAAATTGCCTCGTTCCACAGCTTAAGAGCATATGAAGGTCGGGTGCTCATTAGTTATCATTGCATGCCTTCTAAAGGTCTAACATTCCCAACCCTTACCAAAGACTATATTATTCAGAACCTGTAAAGTTAACTTTAGATGTTCTAAAGTCCCTTTGATCATCATTCTTCCCAATGGTTATATTTTGACCTCTAAAGCTTCTATCTTCTCTTCTGAGACAACTTTAAAGTTTCTCTAAAGCTTGTGCTTCCTTCTGAACCATACTCTAAAGCTTTTGCTTCCTTCTGAACATACTCTAAAGAACATATGAAGATATTTTAAAGCTTTGAACATTTCTTCTTCTCACTAGAACTTCTTCTTCTTCTGAACGTACTCTAAAGCTTCTTTCTTCCTCTAAACATCCCCAGAAGCTTCTTCTTTCCCTTTTGAATTCAGAGTTCTCCCTCAAAAACCTTCAGATGCCACTTTTTGAACATCTGAAGCTTCCTCTGAAGCCTTCATAACATCCACTGAATTGTTACTGCATCCCATCTAAAGTCTCTTTTGAATCCAAAAATTTTAGCAACACATCAATAGCTTAATTCAAGTCATTAATAAGTTTTGTTAATCATAAAATTCAAACCTTAGACTCAACATTCAGGTAGTCAAATTTGAGATCCAGTGTGGGAAAGATATTACTAGTGTTGGAATAGAGGCGGCAACATTCTAGTAAGAGAGGATCGATCGAGGAACAGTTGGTTAGCAGCTGTGCAAAAGGGTAGAGATGGTGGCGACTAGGGTTTCCTGCATTGGAAGGTGATGCACAGAAGTGATCTATCATGATGAACAAAATAAACAATAGAATGGATAGCTAGATTTTGTGTGCCTATTGAGTCTAAGGGCCTATTTTTGATGATTAACAAAACTTGTTAATGACTTGAATTAAGCCAATGACATGTCGCTGGATTTGTGATTTTAGATGAGAACTTCTAAGGATGTAGCAATGTTAAATGGAACATTTTGAAGCCCTCAAAGGGAAGCTTCAAAACTTTAGATACTGTGTTTGGAGGTTTTAGAGTGAGAACTTTGATTTCAGAGGGGAAGCAGAAGCTTCAAAGCATGATTAAAAGGACGTTCATGTTTCATAGTTGTTCAGAACATGTTCCAGATGTATAATATAAGCTTCAAATGGAAGAAATTTGAATTCAGAAGAGTTCAAAGTTGCTTTAGATGTTTAGAAGAGAGGAAGAATGTTCAGAGGAATGATCAATAAGAAGAGGTGTTAGAAGTTTCAAAACATCTTTAGATGTTCTGAAGAGCATGTTCAGAGGTGAAGAAGGAAGCTAAAAGCTTTAGAGCAACTTTGGAGTTGCTTCAAAGGAGAAGACAGAAGCTTCAAAGGTCTCCAAATGAGAGACAAAAGTGATTTCAAGCTTCAAAGTTATCTTTAGAGTCACTTTATATGTTGGATAGAAGCTTCAAAGGGAAAAATATAGCCGTTGGGAAGATCAACACTCAAGGGAACTCCAGAGAATCTGAAGGAAGGCTTTAGAGGCTTAGGAAATGTATCTGTTATAGGTGGTTGGGAACGTCAAAGGTTCAAAGATGGAGAACTTACTTCAGAGGCTCTAAAGCTATGTGAGGAAACAGCAACCGACAAGCCCCAACCTTCAGAGGCTCTAAAGCAATGGAATGAGGCTACTTTGCATGGAGTGAGTAAAACACAAGTTTAACTTTTAAAAAATCCACCAATCAAGGTTGCAACAGCTAGAGATTTTTTGAAAATTATACATACAGGTTCCAATGAAGAAGAAAAATATTTTTGAGTGGATTAAACACAAATAAATCACAAGAACTCAAGTCTCCAAAGTGCATGCACTCTAAAGCGTTTCAACAAACATAAAACTTCAAAGCTACATACTTTACATTTTAGAGGAGATCAAAAAAGCACTATGAGGTTTATTATATATCTTTATTCAAGATTTAGGCTTGATTAGAAGCAATTTATTGTGCTTGTTTGTTTATTGTATTAAGTTTTTAATTAGCTCTAAAAACTAGGGAGAGTTGCTAGTTAGCTCAGAAACCAAATTGTATGAGTTTCTAGTGAGCTCATGGAAAACCAGATTGTGGAGAGTTCTTAGTCAACTCATAAAACCAAGGGAGGTTATTTCCATAGGTGATAGTGGAACCAAAGGTTAGGGAAACCTTGGAAAGTGGAGCAGGTTCCAAAAGGGCCTGAACCACTATAATCCTTGTGTTTTTACTATCTATATGCTTCTGTGTTTTCATTGCAATCTTATTTCTGCACTTGCACATCCCATCTATTTTCCCCACACCATTTGGAGTCCAGCTTTGCCATACACCTTGCATGTCATAGCAGGTCAAGGTCCAACAATTTGTATTAGAGTAGGGCATTGAAATTGGGATTCATGTTTTTATCTCTACCTTAGTGTGATCCCATATGGAATATAGTTTTTGTAGTATCAAAAAGGGTCAATCGACCATTAGATCACCATATTTTGATGGGGAGCATTATAGCTATTGAAAAATGAAAATGAATTTTTTTTTATTGCCAATAGTTATAAGTTGTGGAAGGTAGTAGAAGGAGTGGTGCTTTCCACTTCAAAGGAGAGTAAATGGACTAATCGAAACATTAGAGCAGTTCATTTAAATGCCAAAGCTAAGAATGCTCGATATCGTGCTCTCTCACCTTTTGAATTTGAGAAAATTTTCTCATGTGAAACTGCTAAAGAAATCTGGAACCATTTGCAAGTAGTTTATGAGGGGACAAGCCAAGTGAAAGAATTTAAGATTAGTTTGCTTGTTCAAGAATATAAAGTATTCTACATGTTTAGTAATGAGTCTATTTTTGAAATATTTTCTAGATTTCTAAGACTCAGTAACAACCTAAAAGTTTCAAGCCATGAGATTTCTTATTCCCAGCAAGTTAAAAAGATTTTAAGGTCTTTTCTAGAGGATTAGATGCCCAAAATTATAGCAATTGAGGAGGCCAAATATTTAAACAACATCTTTGTTTTAGAATTGATGGGGTCCTTGATGACCCATGGAAGTATTGAAAAATGAAAAAGAAAGGAAGAAGATGGAGATAGTGTATGGCCATGGAAGTGCAGAATCTTCATATAGTGAGGGGAAGGGAAAAATATAGAAATTATAAAAATCCTCTCTAGGAAACTTAGGAATCTACTAAAGAAGAAGAAAAAGAAAATTGTAAATTTAGTAGAACATTGTAAATATAAGGAGGAAGAAGAAGAAGAAGAAGAAGAACAAAAAGAAAAATGTAAAAAACCATGTAAAAGAAGAAGAAATCCATTAATGTGTAACTGTCTTCCAATTAGAGCAATATTAGGAGTAGAAGTAGCTCAACTATGGATAAACAAAAACATCAATCTATTTGAGGAAGCTAGGTAAGTGAAGGTTTTATATTTCTTATCCTTACAACTCTGCATTACATTGCACATTATTATAGCCTTCATAACTTCATCTCTCATAAAAGACCCATCTTGTATGTGGGCATGCAAAAAAAGTTTAACAGATAACTGTTTAGACCAATGAAATTAACCTTAATGTTATTACAGTCCCAAGGCATAAGTCAAGTCTATTTGGGTAACTTAATAGTTTAAGGTCTCGAATAAGTATTCCAATCCTAGTAAGACCTTCTATAATTTTTATTATGGGTTGATGAAAACTTATCAACTAGATGAACTTTGGTTTAAATATGAGAAATAAAGTTGTTAGATTATGCATGATAGGGGGAGCAGTGTATATTAAAGCTTAGGATCATGCATGAAAGCAATAGCAGTAGGAGAAATAGTTTAGTCCCTCATGCCAGTGATTAGTGATAATCCCTCCTCCCCTAGACCTTTTTTCATTATGATAAAAAGGGTGAGAATGTTATGACTTGGTGCATTTGAGGGAAAATGATAAAAAGAGGGGAAGAAGAAGAACTAAACCTTTAAGAGGGAGAATCTTAGCATAATGTATTATAATGAATCAGATTTTCATATGCTTATTGTATAAATTATTTAGGGGGAGTTTACTTAGTTCATTAGCATTGTTTTTATTAGCACAAGTCATCAAGTTTTGTACCATCAAAAAGGGGGAGAATGTTGAATCTATGGTATGGTCTAGTTTTGATGATTAATAAAACTTTTTAAAGATTTGAATTAGGTGAATGACGTGTTGCCGAGATTTTTGATTTCAGAGGGGAACTTCTAAGGATGCAGCAATTTTAAATGGAATATTCTGAAGGCTTCAGAGGGGAGCTTCAGAACTTCAGATACCTCGTCTAGAGGTTTTAGATTGAGAACTTTGATTTCAGAGGGAAAGCAAATGCTTCAAAGCATGTTCAGAAGGACATTCATGTTTCAAAGTATGTTCAGAACATGTTCCAGATATAGAATAGAAGCTTCAAAGGGAAGAACTCTGAATTTAGAGAAGAAGAAGTTTCCGAGTTGCTTCTGTTGGTCCCTAACTGGATGGTAGCTTAAGAGAGGGGGAAGGGTTGAGCTTTTAAAAATTTTGGCTAACAACTTAAGAGATGTGCTTAAAATAAAAGAGAGAATAGCTTGTAGCACATACACATAGTATTTTTTAAGTGGTTCAGCCCATCTTGGGTTTCTACTCTACTTCTCTAAGTCAGTCTCTTTTACTGAACTCAGGTTGTATTATAACACTTGTTGGTTTTGCAAGTTCATTAACAATTTATTGTTTTTCTAAGCTCAGTAGAAAATTTTACATGTTGGTTTCCAAGCTCACCAACTAACTTATACACATTGGTTTCCAAGCTTATCAACTAACTTACTCATATTTCAAGGTGAATGTACAAAATAATGCCCCTTACTTAAGTTGACAAGTACAAAAATTAAAACTTAATTGAATGAACAAAGTATGCAATGAGATCAGATTCAAACTCCTTTTGAAGTTGATGCAAATCTGATTTTGAAGCCTCTGAATACTTTATCAGTGTTGTAGTAGCTAGAGTGTGTTGGTCTCATGTAAATGATAGCTCAAGAAGGGAGGGTTGAATTAAGCATATAAAAATTATGGCCAAATAAAAAGTAATGAGCTAAGGAGAAGTAGTGATGCAGCACATATGTAATTTTTATATCTGTTTGTTTGATCATCATGACTGCTTCACCTTCAAATTCAACTTCTCTTAACCATTTTTATTGTAGGCAAGTTATCATGTATGTGTGATGATGTAAGTGATAATGTTATGATGAAGAGTAAAATAAATAAACAAAAACACACACAAACAACATAGTTTTTATAATAGTTCGGGAACCCCGAACCTACATCCACTCTTCTAAGGGAATATATTCATTATGCCTTGGGTTTCAGTATAACCTATATAATGGAAAGATACTAGTGATCCCAGCACTCTTCTGGATTTTAGCTCCAAGGTGCATAAGCAGTGTTCCTAATACACTTCTGGATTCCAACTCCAAGGAGCATAAACATAGTATTCCCAACACTCTTCTGGTTTCACAAGTTCACCAGGAAACTCACTAGTTTCAAAGATTACTAGCAAACTTATTGGTTTTCTAGAGCTCACCAACAACACATACAATGTAGTTTTCTTGAGCTGAACACCAACTCACACAGCTGATTGATAGTACTCATTTTGCACATTACATTGATTATCTAGAAGAAAGCGTAGTTTGATTGAGAGATGTTACTTGATTAACCTCTATTTTGATTTCTCTCCAAGTTTCCTCAACCTTGTTCATTGACACTGCACTACCTTTATATTGCTTCAGAGATTTCTGCCCATTGGAGGTAGTTGGCTTTCTTTTGAATGTTAAAGATTGTTCTAATTTCTCCCATTGAGAAGTCATCTTCTTAAGAAACTCATTTGTAACTAGAAAGCCTGTAGCATCGTTCATGAAGAAGATGCCTTTCCAATTTTAGCAAATACTGAATGAAGACTTTTTTGCTTGACTGACTCTTTCATTATTTTGGAAAGACGCCTATTAAGCCTAAAGGGACACAGCCTCTAAAAGTTGAAACATTTATCAGAATGTAGATTGCTTTCCTTTAAATTTCTTTCCATCTTCAGCTAATCTCGATTTGTTCGGTATGCTTAATAAAATCTGCTTTGAGTAAAATCTTGATCGAAGAGTGCAATTAGCAATGTCTGGTATAGGTGGCTTCTACTCTTCATGATATGCCATATTTTATTTGAGAACTTTGTCTATTCATGTCTTGGATTTATCTCTTATAAGTAATAAACAAAGTGGCTCTAAGCAGATTCACATAATAAACAATTCATATTTGGAATTTTGTCAAAGACCATTACAACATTTTACTTTGTCTTCTAGTTTATCTATTATAAGTAACAAATGAATCATAGAAGCACAGATGAAGTTCTTCTTCTTTACTGCACATCAAATGACGTTCTCTTAGTAGATGAAGTTTCTTTCATCAGGCAAGGTAGCTTTATCGGTTGCTTTGTCTGTTTTAAGTAGAAGACAATCTTTGTGGCGCGGATAAAGCTTCTTCACAGCAAACAAAGTGACTTTCACCAGAGAAAGTTTTCTTTTCATCAGCTGAAGTAGCTTTATTTGTTATAAGTAGCAGATGATTCTTCTTGGTAGACAAGGCTCTTTCCTTGATAGATGAAATGACTTTATCTATTATTTGTCTATTGAAATCTGCAGATGAAGTCCGCAGACAAAGTCTTCCAAATGGTTTGTCTATTAGTTTATCTATCATAAGTGATAGATGGAGTTCTAGCATGTAGATGAATCTTCCTTTTAGTCATTGATATGATAAGTTGTCTATTAAAAGTAACAGATGACTCGTTGAGCCATGGAAGACTTGTTTCTTCAGTGGTGTCTGATGGTTTGTCTGTTTACAAGTGGCAGACAACTCTTATATATGAAGACGGTAGATAAAGTTGTTTTTCTTCTGCTTTGCTGCTTCTACTTTATCTTCTATATTTTCTGTAGAGATTGCAAACAACTTCCTTATTCTTCTTCAATTTCAGATAGACTTTATGAGAGACAGATTCTTGAACAATTTCACTTTTTTTAGCACTTCATTTGTCTATTTTTAGCTCCATTTCATCTCTGATTTTGCAAACTGAATTCATCTTTGTGTTACAGATAAGTGTTGATTATAAATAGTTATCTAACTTGTCTATGGAATAATTTGTCTGAATCTTTCTTAGATAGATACTCTCAAATATTGACTTTATCTATAGAAGATTTATCCGATCACTCATTGAGACTTTAAAATTCATAGCTACAGATATACTTGATGGCTTCTTTTCAATGTTTCAGTGTCATTCTTTCTGATTACTCTTGTCTTCTTACGATCAGTGGATTGTGCTTGCTGGTGTATTCTCTGTGTACGTTGTCCACTCCATTTGAGTTGTTTCCCTGTATGCTCATATCTGTTTCTGCAATGCTTGGGAACACAATTGTTAGTACCACATATGTTCACTCATATGTTGTTGCTTATTATCAAAATTTGGCTATTTTCCATATGCATTATTTGATTCAACATTCTCCCCCTTTTTGATGATGACAAAATATTTGAGTGAAATACCTTTCGAGAGAGTAAAAAATATTCATAAGTATAAATGTATGAGAAATTTACATAGATGAATATATTATGGCTTCTGCTGACTTAGTGCATAGTTTTGAAGTTTTAGCTTATGTGGCTTGGCTGCCCCTAAGTAGGTACCATAATTAATCTTTACTCTGTATTATTCTATTCACTCATTACACTATATTTCTCCCCCTTTTATCAAAATTAAAAAAATAAGTCCTAAAGGAAAATGAATATTTGACATTATGAGTGATGATAAACAAAAAGAATATGTCCAAAAATAATTTTATTGATATGAGAATTATATAGTGTATGACAAAATACATCAGTGTTCACAAATTAGAGCACAATTTTGAAACGATTTCATTTTTCTAATGAGAGTTTTATATTAAGGGCCTTTGGGATACGATGGACAATTTTAATTTGCCTAATATAATCAGGATCCTTCAATATTGGATGAGGAAGATGTAGTCCTTGATCTTGTGCTTCCTTGTTGGCAGCTATCCATCTTTCAAAAATGGCCTGAGTTAGCATGAGAGGATCTGTAGCTATTTCAGAATGGTCAATGAGTTTGATGCCTGCTCTATAGTTGTTGTCTAATAGCTCTAGATATGGAGGAGGCTTACCATGATGAGTTGATGTAGTATTTGCATCTGTTCTATATCTAAAAGTGGCATGTGTCATGGAGATTGAGCTGGGGGAAAGAGATGTAGATTTAGCTCCTTAAGTATCACTTGTTGAGGGCCTGGAGACTGAGACGTTGCTCCTTGCAGAAGTATGAGCATTGGAAGGAAGGGTGGTAGAAGGGAATGATTCAAAGCGCGCGTGTACACAAGCAAGAGAGAGAGAGAGAGAGAGCAAGTATTGTAGAAGGAGATGGTTCAACAAAAGGAGGAGGTGTTGTACAAGTAGATTATTCAAAAGAAGTGTGAATTATAGAAGGAGAGAGTTCAACAGAAGGAGCAATCTTTGGTGATGTTTGGGAGAATTCATTTAGTATCTTATCAATGATTTTATTCCATCTAGAAGCAGTTTAGGTTTGAAAGTTTTGGTTGGACCCTTCATTATTATAATGTTGTCAAGATAATCTTGATCTTCAAAATTTAGAAAAGGAAAATCAAAAAGAGTGAAGGATTTATTTTTTGATTGAAGAGTGAAGGCAACTATTTAGTTTATTAATTGCCTATGTCCAATTTCTTCTAAGGTCATTTTTAATTTTTGATTCTTAGGGATTGAAGAATTTTGTTTAAGAAGTTTAGGCCTTTGAAAATGATATGATTTAGATGATGATGGCATGTCTTCTAGTGGAGTAGGTGGACTAATGTTTGAAGGAGAGATAGGTGACTGAAAGGTGATTGGAGATGGAAGGGAGGATTTTGGAATTTGAATAAATTTGAATTAGGTAGATTGATTGATGACCTGTGGAGGTGAAGAGGGGTTTTCTTGGAATGAATGCTTCTTTGAAATGAATTTTAAAGTTTTAAAGATTTTACTTATTGGGAATGTTGACTCAGATATAGAAGACACATAGTTAGACCTAGGAGATTCTAGTAAAAGATTTGTGTGATGAGTGGGAGATAGAGATTTGTGAGGTGTGTGATGTGGCAAAAGTGGAAGAGGAGAGAAGTGAGGTGATTTATGAGATAAGGTAGGAGAGTGAACTGACTGAGAGATGGAGAGGTTGAATGTCTCTAACTAGTGAGATAGGAGTTGGCTTCTTCTAACCTTTGATGGATTCCATCAAAGAGAATAGGGTATCCATCTTTTTGTCCAATGAATTCCTTCTGAAAGTCATTAATGTAGCAAACAGTTCAATATTTTGAAGCCTGTTTTCAAGATTTTGTGGAATGTGTTGGGTAGGTGGAGATCAATGAACAGGTCTGGAAGGGGATGGAGTTGGACTATGATGTGAAGATTCATGACCTTGTGGAATTTGTTGGACTTTTGGAGATGAGTGAGTAGGTCTAAAGGGAGATGGAATTGAATTATGGTGTGGAGAAGATTCTGGTGTAGTTGCTGCTTCTCTTTCTAGTACTGTTGTTTCTTCTACTGCAGCTATAGAAGGGGTTTCCTCTCTTCCTTCCCTAATAATTTTAGCCTTTCTTCTTCTTCTTCTTCTTCTTCTTCTCTTACCCTTTGTGCTCTGTCTACTTGTTCATGTTCCTCACTTATTGCTTCTTCCTCCTCTTTCTCTTTTTCTTCTTCTCTAATACTTTTTGTTTATCTTGCCCTTTTGACTTTCTCAGTGACTGTATCTCTTGTTGGTATCGTTATTCTCATCCTCTTCGGTGTTACTTTATCAACCATGTCTAAAATTTTGAATTTATCTAGAACTTCATATGATAAGTCCACCTCTGTCTTCCTCAATATCTGAGTCATTGCCATTCCATAGGACAGAGGATGTCTTACTGATGATTTGACTTGAAAGAGATGTTGAGACATTAGTTTGGCAAGATCTAACCTCTTCTTATACTTCAATGCCCAAAGAATCTTTGCATCTTTCTTAGAAACATTATCCCTACTTCCAACCTTGGGATGAATGTTGTTATTCGAGATAAGGTGAGCATGCCTTAGGTTTACATCCAGATCCTTGGGATTTAGATTCTTCACATTCTCACCAATAGGTGTTTCTATCAGTTGTGAGAGCAATTCTCTTCTGGGTGTCGGCCACCGAAATGTATGTCTTTCAACTAAGGAAAGATTCAGACATTCTTTAATATTTTCAAGGGATAAATCTATCTCCTTGTCTCCAATCTATGATTTCTTAACCTTAGAATTATAATTGCAGAGAAGTATTTTCACCATTCTGGGATAGCTTTTGTCTCTACAACTTATATGATTTTTCCATTCCTGAAAGCTTATCCATTCACAGACTTCTAGTTTCATCTTCTCAAAAGTTTTGAAATCAATGGCTCTACCCTTTACTACTTTTCTATTGACAAATTTATTCATGTAATCTTAGTAGCTTTGTTCATCATTTTGGAAAGTTACCTCTAGAAATTTGTTTTTTTGTACTTTGCTTCTCTATGATGCATGCAATTCCTCTGACTACCTTCTACTCCTTTTTCTTCCGGAGGTGAATGTTAGAGTCATCTTTGTAGCTCTTGAGTCTGCCATTTCCATCAATCAAGGTTTTAGGATTTTAATGTGGAAGAGCTTAGGGGGTTTTGGCGCTAAGATGAGCAAAGAAAAATGGCACCAAGAAGACAAGAAGTGAAGAGGAAAATAGTGGGAATTTGAATCACCTTTTTCTAAGGAAGGACTCTATCACTTACAGTGAATGGGATAGTTGCGTCTGATATAAGGTTAAATAAGGGATTCATGCGATTAAACCTAGAGAGCATCAGACGAATTTGGTGCCTTCGGACAATCCTATAGACAAAGTGAGGACTTCGTCTGCTAGTAGATATGAGATAATGGGGTTTTTCAATTTATTTTTGATCTGAGATATGTATGATTGTCTGAGCGCATGATAATGATTCACTGATGATTAGAGGACATTAATTTACAAAGATTTGAGTGATTAATATCTTTATATGATATGCACAAGCGAATCAATGAAGCACGTATAAATGATTCAGAATAACATACTTTTAATTTTTATAGGTAACTTAATATGCAAGGCATCCAAGATGATATGCTATGAATCAAGTAACATTCAAATCAAGATTTGAGAATTTAGATTAGAAAGTTACCTCATTTTCTTGTAATACTAAGATACTGAAAGATGCTTACTTGATTATCTTCAACTCCTCTGGATTTTCCTTAAATGCTTCTTCTGACTTCTCTTGCCCCTGCAACTCCTATATAGAGTCAATTGCTTGGGTCTTCTAGACCTTGTTAGCTTTGTCACAAATAATTTCTCATGCATTTTTAACAAAGCTACATAAGGATATTCCATCAAGATTAGTGGGAGACAGGAATTTCAGTTTTTCAAAATCTATAACAAAATTTTAATGCATAAAAATTTGTAAATAACTTGTCCTTGAGCAGAAATGTTATGGAATGATTTGGTCATGGGAATCTTTTCACAAGTTAAATTTTTACAATTAAGATTAACTTATGAAGCCTACTCTGATGCCACTTGTTGGTCCCATGTAAATGATAGCTCAAGAGGGGAGGAGTGAATTGAGCAAATAAAATTATGGCCAAATAAAAATTAATGAGCTAAGGAGAAATAGTGATGCAGCACATATGTAATTTCCATATCTGTTTGTTTGATCATTATGATTGCTTCACCTTCAAATTCAACTTCTTTTAACCATTATTATTTCAGGCAAGTTATCGTGTGTGTGATGATGTAAGTGATAATGTTATGCTTAATGAAGTAATGAAGAATAAAATAAATAATAAACACACATACAAACAACACAAATTTTATGGTGGTTTGGGAACCCCGTCCCTATATCCACTCTTTTAAGGGCACATACTCACTGTGCCTTGGGTTTCACTATATCCCATATAATAGAAATACACTAGTGCTCCCAGTACTCTTCTAAATTCTAGCTCTGGGGGGCGTGAGCAGTGTTCCCAACACTCTTCTGGATTCCAACTCCACAGGCCATAAACATAGTGTTCCTAACACTCTTCTGGTTTCATGAACTCACCAGAAAACTCACTAGTTTTGAAGATTTCAGCAAACTTATTGGTTTTCTAGAGCTCACTAACAACACATACAATGTGGTTTTCTTGACCTCACTACCAATTCACATAGCTGGTTGACACTCATTTTGTACATTACATTGCCTCTTTTGCTAGGCTGATTTGTATATATTTTGAGCACATATAAAATAATATCTTTTTGAAGCTCATTAGATATGATTACTCTAGATGTATGATTAAGATAGAACTTTTAGGCACATTGTCTATTAGCGCAATGGAGATTTATTATTTAGGAGGAAGCATAGTCTGATTGAGAGATGTTACTTAATTAACCTCTATTTTGATTTCTCTCTCAGTTTTCTCAACCTTCTTCATTGACATTACACTACCTTTATATTCCTTTAGAGATTTCTTCCTATTGGAAGTAGTTGGCTTTCTTTTGAATATTGAAGATAGTTCTAATTTCTCCCATTGAAAAGTTGTCTTCTTGAGAAACTCATTTGTAGTTGGAAAGCCTGTAGCGTAGTTCTTGAAGAAGATGTCTTTCCAGTTTTATCAAGTACTAGATGAATACTTTTCTACTTGACTGACTCTTTCATTATTTTGGAAAGACACCTATTAAGCCTGAAGGGACATAGCCTCTGAAAGTTACAACCTTTATCAGAATGTAGAATGTTTTTCTTTAAATTTTTTTCCATCTTCAACTAACCTCAATTTGTCTTATATGCTTAATAAAATCTACTTTGAGTAAAATCTTGACCGAAGAGTGCAATCAGCAATGTTTGGTATAGGTGGCTTCTACTCTTCATGATATGTCATATTTTATTTGAGAATTTTGTTTGTTCATGTCTTGGATTTGTCTCTTGTAAGTAACAGACAAAGTGGCTCTGAGTAGATTCACATAATAGATAACTTTATCTTTGTAATTTTGTTAAAGACCATTGTAGCATTTTGCTCTGTCTTCTAGTTTGTCTGTTGCAAGTAACAGATGAATTGAAGAAGCACAGATAAAGTTCTTCTTCTTTACTACACATCAGATGAAGTTTCTTTCATTAGGCGAGGTAGTATTGGTTGCTTTGTATGTTGTAAGTAGAAGACAATCTTTGTGGTGTGGACAAAGCTTCTTCATAGCAGACAAAGTGACTTTCACCAGAGGAAGTTTTCTTTTCATCGGCCGAAGTGGCTTTGTCTGTTATAAGTAGCAGACGATTCTTTTTATCAGACAAGGCTCCTTCCTTGATAAATGAAATGACTTTATCTGTTATTTGTCTGTTGAAATCTGCAAACAAAGTTGTAGAATGCAGACAAAGTCTTCCAAATGGTTCATCTATTGGTTTGTCTATCATAAGTGATAGATGGAGTTGTGGCATGTAGATGAATCCTCCTTTTAGTCATTGATATGATAGGTTGTCTGTTAGAAGGAACAGATGACTCGTTGAGCCATGGATGACTTGTTTCTTTAGTAATTGTCTATTGGTTTGTCTATTTACAAGTGGTAGACAACTCTTATAGATGAAAATGATAGACAATGTTGTTCTTCTGGTGCTTTGCTGCTTCTACTTCATCTTTTATATTTTCTGTAGAAATTGCAGACATCTTCCTTGTTCTTCTTTAGTTTCAGATAGACTTTATGAGAGACAAATGCTTGAATAATTTGACTTCATTTTAGCACTTCAATTATCTATTTTCATCTTTGTTTCATCTCTACTTTTGCGAACTGAATTCGTCTTTGTGTTGCAGACAAGTGTTGATTATAAATAGTTTATCTGACTTGTCCATGGAACGATTTGCTTAAATCTTTCTTAGACAGATTCTCTCAAATAATGACTTTGTCTGCAGAAGATTTATCCGATAACGCATTGAGACTTTAAACTTCATAGCTACAGATATACTTGATAGCTTCTTTTCAATGTTTCAGTGTTATTCTTTCTTATTACTCTTATCTTCTTTTAGTCGGTGGATTGTGATTGCTGATGTATTTTCTGTTTAAGTTATCCACTACATTTGGGTTGTTTCCCTGTATGCTCATATATGTTTCTGCGATATTTGGGCACACGATTGTTAGTACCACATATGTTCACTCATATGTTGTTGCTCATTATCAAAATTTGGTTGTTTGCCATATGCCCTATTTGATTCAAAAGAGTGGTGAGACCGTGAATGCTCTTCTTGATTTAAAGTATTTTTCAATGTATTTTCTAATTATGATTAAGTGTCGTCTTCATCATCCTTTTATAGGATTTGAAAAGTTTTTGCCATTGCAACCTTTGGTACCATTTTTGAATTAATTAGGCATATTGGTAACAACTTTTGCAAATTGTCAAAGTTCAGAAATTCAGAGTAGAGTGCCCAAAACTTTTCTTTTTTGAGTTATATTTTGACAGAACTTCTAAAGTGGTTGTTCAGAATTTCTGTGATAAGTAAAATTTTGGCAGTATCCTCTTCAAAATTTTTGTGCATTGTCTTATCCTTCAATGGTCATATTTTGAGCTTCTGAGTAGCTTTTGATTCACCTATGAGAATTACATTTTGTTTGTATTATTCTTCATTCATTCATGTTCTCTTGAAAAACATCTCTAAGAATGATTTTAATTTTCTTTTAAGTTGTTCCTGTATAATGTGTCACCATTTCTGCATTGCTTTTGTGTAGTGATGCATTGCTTCTATGTAGCGTGACAGTGTTCTACATTGCTTCTATGCAACATGTCCACATTCCGTAATGCTTCTGTGTTCTTGATGAAACTTTCATTCATCCTCTGATTTGCTTCTGATATTCCAAGATTTCTTCTGGCATTGTTCTGTATAGCTGAAGTGTCTTTTGGGTTAATTTTATGTAGGTAAAGTTTCTTCTGGTATAATTTTGTATGCCTTGATATTATTTCTAGTCTTTTTCTGAAGAATTTCTGAGTGTGTAGAGTTTTTCTGTCATGCTTTTGTAAATTTTATGAAACTTCTATCCATCCTCTGATTTGCAAGAATACTATGTCCTGATTCTAAGAAAGTTCTAATCTGTTTCTGGCATTGTTTTGTGTTACATCTGGTAACTTGAGTGCTTCTGAGTTATATATTCTATTTCTGATGTCATTCTGAAATACTTCTGTGTAACTTCTAATTAATATCAGATTTGATTTTAAATTTCCTCTCAACTTCTAATCCTTTATGCCAAGCCTCTCATCAAACTCTGAATTACTTTTTAATAACTTTTGAATGTCCTTTTTATTTGAGCACTCCTTTGTATATCTTTCTTTGAAGGGTTAATGTAATAAATTTACAATTAACACCTTTATTTTTTGCAGTTACTTTTCTTAATCTGTTTTGATATTTAATGTTGCAACCCTTAGAAAGTAATTTGTTAGTACCTTAATTCTTCACTCATTTGTTTGTTCATCATCAAAACTAAGTTGTTTAATCTCATTCATCATCAAAATCAAGCTTAGTAAAGGGGTTAGACTTAACATTCTCCACCTTTTTTATGATGAAAAAATATTTGAGTGATAAACCTTTCATAAAAATTTTAGAATATGCAGTATATGCAATGTGCTTCTGTTTGCTTAGTGGGGACTTCCTTTGCAAGGGTAAGCTCCCTCTGAATATATGTACCCTAAATGTACTTCAAAAAAATATTTCTCTTCTCTTATTTTTCTTCCCCTTTTTTGTCATAATAAAAAGGAATTAAGTAAAATGGAATAAGCAAGAGATTGCATTAAAGTGATAGAACTTTATACATCAGATTAACAGTTATATTATATAGTAAGACGTATTTAGATATATTGGAACAGAAAGAGATACATCATTGCATGTTAAGATACATCAAAAAAGCATAATACAATGAAGTATCATAGAAAAATGAATGTAGGCAAAAAAGGAAGATGTGAGTTAAATATAGTAGCCAGTTAGTTTCTTGTCTTTCTATTATAGGTTAGAGAGAAGAAGTGGGGGTTTTCAGAAGTAGTAGTTTTGGAAAGAGGATTTGTGGTTGTGAGTTTTTGAGTGGGTTGTTTGGGAGATCATTTGGGTTTAGATATAGCCTTCTTGATTCTAGTAAGAGGAGGAGGGGGAATAAAAGTGAGATCTTTGGGAATGCAAGTGGGTAGTTCTTAGGTTAAAATGGGGCTTTTGTAGATTGAAACATAAATGATATTGATGCAATATTTGAATGTGGGGTCTAAGAGTTTAGGGAAAAGAGGAGGTTGCTTCTTAAGAATGACTTCAGTATTGGCATTCATTCTAGCCATATTTTCCTCATAATACAAAGTGAATCGAAGAGGAGAAGCCTTTTTGTGAACTTTAGGTGGCTCCTTTTTGGTTTTGTCTAGACAATTTGTTTTATGGGAATAGAAGGTGGTTTTTTGGATGTTTTTGTTTTTGGAGTTGGTTTTGGAGAGGGAAAAGTTTTTGGTTTTCTAGTTATCATTGGAGGAGGTGATGTTTTTAGTTTTGGTAAGGGGGCTAGTTTGGGATAATTCACACAAATTTTATGATGAAGTAATATATCAGCAAGCTTTGGATAAGGAAGTGAAAGATTGTCGGCAATAGCTTGCCAATTAGCTGTAGAGTACAACAAAAATTCTTTCTTAGTTATAAAAATGTTATTAAAATGTTCTGAGGGAGATGGAAATACTGTTCTAAGGGGCCTAGATGCTGGAAGCATTTGAAGAAGTTTCTCAGTATATGCATCTTGAAATGATACTAACTGAGGAATGTTGATTTCATGACCCATAGGTGTGAGAGGAGGATCAAGGATCAGTTGAATTATGGAAAGAGCAATCTGATCCTTGGATTGTGGAAATGGAAGAGCTGAGGGATGGATGACAAGGTAGTGAGATAGAAACTTCTAGAGATTGCAGAATTGATTTCTGATTGAGCTTTGAATTCAGAAAATGTGAGTTTTATTGGATGATAAATACGAAGAAGAATATCATAATTTTCATCCTTTGGTTTTGGCGGAGATGGTAGAGGAGTTGGAGTTCTTCTCCATTTGGAGGAAGTTCTTCAATTCTAGTAGGGATTACTTCTGCTGACAGAATGAGATCATGCCAACCTAGTCTAGATATTTGGGGAGAAAATGAAAGATAGGAAGTGGTATCTCTGTGGGATACTTTTCATATCTAAAAATAACTCTACATGAATTTGAAAGGTAATCTTCTAGAAAATTGGGTAATGGTTCAATAGGAATAATTTTAGAAATGCTGAAGAGGGTTGTGTTTGTGTGGGAATTTGAATGACGGCTTCAGATTTTTCAGTCTGAGGCTGGACAACTTCTGGAGCTGGTGTGTGTGTTGAAGATGATGAATGTGTAGGAAAATGAATGGATAAAGGTGATTTGTAATGATCTTGTGGCGATAATGGGTAGGATAGTGAATGTTAGGTTTGAGGTTGGGTTTTGATAGTTTCAATTTGAGTACTTAGTGCATCTAGCTTGTGAGCTAGCGATTCCCAAATTGAATCCATCTTTTGGTTAAGGTATGAATTTTGGATTTCAAGGTTGGTTATCCTTGTGAGGATGGGTGATAGGTGGGCTGAAAGAATAGTGTTAAGGTTTTGTGGAACTGAGCAAGCGGGTTATTAGGGTGGTGGAATGAAAGACTATTGTTGAGTTTAGGTAGGTATGGAGGGCACTGCTGCTATACTTTCTTCTCTATCCTCTACTTCTGTCTCTCCCTCATTTCTTCCTGTGGCTTTTTCTCTTGTTGCTTCTTCCACAATGTCTTTCCAATCTCTTCTTTCTTCTCCAGTTTCTATTTTCTTTACTTGTTCTTCTTTTATTGGCTTCTGGGAAATCCATCCTTGTGAAGTTAACTTGAAGCCGATTCTCTTCAAAGTATCTCTATTTATCGCTTCTCTTGCCATGAATTCTTCTCCATCTTCTTTGGAGAGGTCAATGTTGGCTGTCAGTAGAAATTTGCTCATTATTATCCTATATGGAAGATAATACTTGGTAGATTTCTTCACCAAGTATAGTTGATTAGCAATTATTTGAGCCAGATCTATTTTCTTTCTATGTTTCATAGCTTTTAAGATCTTGGCTTCCTTCTCAAAGATCTGATTTGTACCTCCTGACTTAGGATATATGTTGTTGAAGATCAATATATGAGCAAGATTGAGATCTAAATTTAGATGGTTGACATGCAAGTATGTCACATTTTCTTTAATTTCTACTCCAGCCAAATCATATAATAGTCTAGTTCTGTCAGATGGCCAATCTATTTCTTATTGTTCTATCTCAGGAATATTGAATGTATTTCTTATATTCTCTAGAGATAGATCTATTTTTGTCCTTCCAATCTATGATTTTCTAGTATTGAAGTTAAAATTGGTGACCAAGGATTGAACCATTCTAGTATAGGATTTGTCCTTATAACTCATGAGATTTTCCTAGCCTTGGGACTTAATCTAATTTGTCACCTCTAGATTCAGGTCATTTTCTCCAAACACTTCAAAGTCAACGACTCTTCCTTCTACAATCTTTCTTCCTTCAAAATACTTAATGAATTTACTGTGAGCAGAAGGATTGTTGTTAAAGATTACCTTTAGAACATAATCTTCTGTTCATCTTCTTTTTCTTGGAGTTTCTTCTTTTGAAACCTCTCTTCTCCTTGTCTCAAAATCTGAAGATGAGATTTCAGTTCACTTGCTCACCCTCTTTGTCTTCGCCATTTGCAGATGCTTGTAGAATTTTTTGGCTTAGGGTTTTAAAGGAGAGGGTTTTCAGAGATTTTGAGGATGATAAATCTTTGAGGATGAATCAAAGTGAGAGCGATTTGAAGGAGGAAAATGTAGATGATGGGGAAATTTTGAATTGTCTTTTCTGAAGAAGGAGCTCAGAGATACGAAATGAGAGTGTAGAGCTTCTAGGGCCAGGGTTTTTGTAGGGGACAGAACTTTTATATACTGTATTCAAAGTTCTATGCGGCACAGAGTTTAATCAAAACTTCTAGGTTAATAACCTTAGAAGTTCTAGTAATTTTGAATTAGAAGTTCTAAGGAAGTGTCACAAAACTTCTATGATGAGTGAAAATAGTTCTGAGATTATAATAGAATTTCTGTGTGATTTTTGATGAATTCTTAATGTTTTGTCAAATTTTTTGAGTTACTTTTGAATCATTTTAAATGTTATTTCAGGATTTCTAACATTCTCCTAAAGTAATTTATTTAACATTTATGAATGTTCTTAAGCATTTAAACATTGTATTAGGATTAAATATGCATTTCATGTGCATGGATCTAGTAAACCAAGTTCTCTTCTAATTTTACAGAATCTATCTTTTTGAAGAGGTTTTGTAAAAGTATTTGCTAACTATTTTTCAGTTGATATATATTCTAAGCAGATGTCATGGTTTTGTACATGATCTCTAATAAAGTGATGTTTAACTTCTATGTATTTAGTTCTGGAATATAATACTAGATTCTTTCTCAGATTTATTGCACTAGTATTGTCACATCTAATACGAGTATCAACATATTTCAAACCATAATTATTCAGTTGTTGTTTCATCCACAAAATCTATGCACAACAACTACCTATAACTACATATTCAACTTCAGCAGTTGATAAAGCAACAAATGTTTATTTCTTGGAGAACAATGATATGATCATGGTTCCAAAAAACTAACATGATCCAGAAGTACTCTTTCTATCTACCTTGTATCTTGTAAAATCTGAGTCAGAGTATCCTACTAATTCAAAGTTTGAACCTTTTGGATACCATAGTCCAAGATTTGAAGTGTCTAAAAGATATATAAATATTCTTTTAATAGCAGTTAGATGTAATTCTTTAGGATCTTACCGGAATCATGCACACATGCAGACACTGAATATATTATTTGGTCTACTTGCAATTAAATATAATAGAGATCCTATCATGCTTCTATAAAGTTTTTGACAAATAGATTTACCTTTTTCATCCTTATCCATTTTAATGAATGTGCTCATTGGTGTGGCTAGTGGCTTTCCTTCTTTTAAATCAAATTTCTTGAGTAATTATTTGGTGTATTTTGCTTGATGGATAAAGATTCCTTCCATCATCTATTTTACTTGAAGTATGAGAAAAAAGTTCATCTCACCCATTAAATTCATCTCAAATTCTCCCTGCATTACTTTAGAGAAGTCTTGACGTAATTTGTTATTAGTTGCACCAAATATAATATCATCCACATAAATTTGAACAATTAGCATATTACTTTTATCATGCTTAATAAAGAGTGTGGTGTCTACTTTACCTCTTGTAAATCCTTTTTCTATTAAGAATTTACTTAATCTCTCATACCATGCTCTAGGAGCTTGTTTTAATCCATAGAGAGCTTTTTTGAGTTTGAAAACATGGTTTGAATCATAAGGATCTTCAAACCCAGGAGGTTGTTCTACATAAACTTTTTAAGTAATAAAACCAGTTAGAAATGTACTTTTAATATACATTTGATAAAGCTTGAAATTCATGAAATATGCAAATGCTAATAACATTCTAATAGCTTCAATTCTATCAATAAGAGCATGTGATTCTTTAAAATCTATTCCTTCCTCTTGATAATATCCTTTTGCCACTGATCGTGCATTATTTCTTATTACTATACCATATTCATCTAATTTGTTCCTAAAACCCCATTTGGTTCCTATAATAGATTGATTGCTGGGCCTTGGAACAAGTATCCACACATTATTACTTTTGAATTGATCTAATTCTTCTTGCATAAATATAATCCAGTTTTCATCTTCTAATGCTTGACTATGCAACTTGGTTCTAATTGAGAAATGAAAGCAAAATTACTACATATTTGATAATATGAAGATCTAGTTCTTACTTTATCATAAATATCACCAATTACTTGGTTTTCAGGATCATCATGTATGAATCTCCTATCTTTGGGAATGGAATTGTTACCTTCATTATTTACCTCATTGATGGATGGTCCATCTTTTGTTTCTTTTTCATCTTTTTGTGTTTTTTATTGTGAAGAATCTTTGTCTTCATCTTGTGTTTTCATTTTCTCCATAGATGTTGTGAGTTCTTCTATCTCATCATCAAAATCACTTATCTTTCTAGAAGGGTTAGTACTTTCATCAAATTTTACATAAATAAATTCCTCTATAATTTTATTTTTCAGATTGTAGACTCTAAAAGCCTTGCTAATAATGAAATAACCTAAAAAAATGCCTTCATCAGATTTGCTATCAAATTTGATGTAGTTTTCCTTTCCATTGTTAGGAGTTAAATATTTACAGGTAAAAGTGTTGAAATGAGATATATTTGGTTTTCTACCATAATATAATTCAAATGGAATTTTGTTGAATATAGATCTAGCAAAAATTATGTTAATCATGCAGCATGAAGTATTCATTACTTCAGCCTAAAAATATTGAAGTAAGACATATTCACTCTACATTGTCCTTGCCATCTCTTGCAAGTATCTATTTTTCCTTTCAATTACTTCATTTTGCTGAGGTGTTTGGGGTGCAGAGAATGTGTACAAAATTCCATTACTTTCACAAAAAGTAGTGAATTTTTGGTTTTCAAATTCTCCTATATGAGAATTTTGTTCATTCTATACATGCATAGTAAATATTTCAAAAAATGAAAAAGTCTCATCTTTGGAAGTGAGAAACATTATCCAGATGAATTTAGAATAGTCATCTATAATGACATATGCATAATATTTTCCTCCAAGACTTCTAGTTCTTGTTGATCCAATAAGATCCATGTGTAGCAATTGAAGTGGTTTAACTGTGTATACTTTTTTATTTGATTTAAATGATTCTTTAACTTGATTTCCTTTTAAGCAAGCATCGCACAATTCATTTTGGTCAAATTTTAGTTTGGGTAAGCCAATAATAAGATCTTTGTTGTATAGTTTTTCAATCATGAACTTGTTGGCATGTCCCAAGCTTCTATATCACAATAAAGATTTTTCATTATTCACAATAAGACATTTGACTTGGATATCACTCAAATCTACTAAATACACACTTTCTTTTACCAAGTACTACAACTGAATTTGAACTATCTATTACAGAACATATATATGATTCAAACATAACCTTATATCCATTATCACAAATTAACTAATACTTAATAGATTGTATTTTAATCCTTCTATTAGTAAGATATTTGAAATAGTAATAGAGGGAGGTTGGCTTATCTTACCAATTCCAACCACTCTACCTTTTTCATTATCTTCAAAGGTAACTGTTACTTCATTTTTAGCTTCTAATGCTATGAACAGCTCCTTCTCCCTTATCATATATCTTGAGCAACCACTATCAATATACCATTTGCTACTCCTTGTGGCTCTCAAGCACACCTATAATAATAAGGTCAAGCTATAATTTTTGGTACCCATTTAAGAATGGATCCAAGTGGGTTAGTAGTAGAATATTTTGGTACCCATTGCTTTTAGATGTTACTAATTTTTTATCTATAGATATTGATGTATTTATTATATTAGCAAAAGTTTATGGTACCCAAATCTGGTTCTATATGGGTACTAATATTTTTCCATGATTGCTGCTTTTCTTTCTTTAGTTTTCTCTACTTTTCTTCTTTGCTTTTAGTTTAAATAATGTAGAAGTTAATCTTTTTCTGAGGGCATAATTTTCTGCTTTTGTTTGCTTAAGTTCTATGTTAAGGTTTTGGTTAGTTTTGAGCTAAGTATTTTCTTATCTTAACTTAGAATATTCATAGATTGTTCTTTCTATTCTCTTTTTGTTTCTTTGTGTTTAGCTTTTAAAGTTTCAAAATATGAATATAACTCATCTAATAATCCTTCTGAATTAGAATTTTCAATTTTTGAATTTACCTCATCTTCATGGATGGCCATGAAGCTTATTTTAGTATGATGCTCCTCATTATTTCTTTCTTTGGAGTTGAGTAAACTGAATTAAGCTTCATTTTCTTCTTTTATTTCACTCGAGCTTTCTTGCATCATATTTTCCAACATTTCCCATGCAGCCATCGCTTTTTTCTTCTTTTTAAATTCCTTATTGTTAGAAATATTCTTTTTATCAAAGTAAGAATTATATATTTTCTTCTCATCTTCTCATCTCCATGCTTTTTGTTTAGTTCTAGGCAATCAAATCTCATGTATCCAGACTTGCTACAATTATAACATATTGGAATCTTCTTTTTCTTTTCCTTACTCTTGTTGTTGCTTTTGAAGTTGTTTCCAAATTTCTTCTTTCTAATCATATTTTTGAATCTTCTGTCTATCATTGTCATGCCCTCATCATCTTCACTTATTGAGGCATCTTCTAAAGATTCTTCATTTTCTGAATCAGCTTGTAAAGTAATCTTCTTACCTTTGAATTCATTTGGAAGCTTTTGCTTCTTTAAGACTTCATGGGTCATAAGTGATCTCATGAGTTTTTCTACTGTCATTTTATCTAGATCTTTTGCTTCCTAGATGGCAGTCACTTTAGGCATCCAAAATCTAGGTAGAGATTTCAAGATCTTTTTAACTAACTTGGGTTCTTCATATTTCTCTCCCAAGCTTTTCAATCCATTGGTGATTTTTTGAAACCTTCCAAACATTTCAAAGATGGTTTCTTCTCTCCCAAGCTTTTCAATCCATTGGTGATTTTTTGAAACCTTCCAAACACTTCAAAGTGGTTTCTGATTCTTTTATGGAGAAGGCTTCATATTCTTGCACTAGAATATTAATCTTAGTTTCTTTTACTTGATTTGTACCTTCATGTGCTTCCTAAAGTTTATTCCAGATTTCTTTGGCTGAATCATAGGCGAAAATCTTTTCAAATTTAGGTGAAGATAATGCACAGTAGAGATAATTTTTTGATTTAGCATCACATTCTACTATTTGAATATCTTCTGGTGTATATTTATCTTCTGTATTAACAGCATTCTTTCCATTCTTAACTATAAGCCACAATTGGTAATCTGTGGTGACTAAAAAAATTTGCATTCTCATCTTCGAATACCCATAATTGGTTCCATCAAAAAGTAGACGTGTGGAAGTAGATTATCCTTCAGCAAATGTGTTGTGGAACATACTAGCCATTTTGAATCTCTTCATAAGTTACTATACTGGTAATTGAAAATTAACTAGTGAAGTCTGCTCTGATACCACTTGTTGGTCCCTAACTAGATGGTAGCTGAAGAGGGGGGGGTGAATTGAGCTTTCAAAATTTTGGCCAATAACTTGAGAGATATGCTTAAAATAAAAAAGAGAATAGCTTATAACACATATACATAGTATTTTTATAATGGTTCGGCCCTTCCTAGGTTCCTACTCTACTTCTCTGAGTTAGTTTCCTTTACTAAACTTAGGTTCCAATATAACACTTGTTGATTTTGTAAGTTCACCGACAACTTACTAGTTTTCCAAGCTGACCAGAAACTTTTACATGTTGGTTTCCAAGCTTACCAACTAACTTATACACATTAGTTTCCAAGCTTACCAACTAACTTACTAATTTTTCAAAGTAGAATGTACAAAATAATACCTCTTACTTAGGTAGACATGTATGAAAATTAAAACTTAATTGAATGAACAAAGTATGCAATGAGATCATATTCAAACTCCTTTTAAAGTTTATACAAATATGATTTTGAAGCCTCTGAATACTTTATCAATGTTGTAGCAGCTAGAGTGGTGAGATAGTGAATGCTCTTCTTGATTCAAAGTATTTTTCAATGTATTTTCTGATTATGATTAAGTGTATAGGATTTGAAAAGTTTTAGCCATTACAACCTTTGGCACCATTTTCAAATTAATTAGGCAGAGTTGGAAACTACTTTTGCGAATTATCAAAGTTCAGAAATTCTGAGTAGAGTGCAAAGAACATTTGTCTTTCGAGTTATATTTTGATAGAACTTCTGAAGTGGTTCTTCAGAATTTCTGTGATAAGTAAACTTTTGGCAGTATCCTCTTCAGAATTTCTGTGCATCGTCTTATCCTTCAATGGTTATATTCTAAGCTTCTAAAGAGCTTCTGAGTAGATTCTAATTCATCTATGAGGATTGCATTTTACTTCTATTATTCTTCAATCACTCATGATTTCTTGAAAAACATCTCTAAGAATGCTTCTTATTTTCTTCTGAGTTGTTTTTGTGCAATGTGTCACAATTTCTACATTGCTTTTGTATAGTGCTACATTGCTTCTGTTTAGTGTGATAGCATTCTGCATTGCTTCTGTGCAACATGTCCACATTCTGTATTGCTTTTGTGTTCTTGATGAGACTTTCGTTCATCCTCTGATTTGCTTATGATATTCCAAGATTTCTTCTAGCATGGTTTTGTATAGCCAAAGTGTCTTTTGGGTTAATTCTATGTAGGCAAAGTTTCTTTTGGCATATTTTTGTATGCCTTGATATTGCTTCTAGTGTTCTTTTGAAGAATTTCTGAGTGCAGAAAGTTTTTCTGTTGTGCTTCTGTAAATTTTATAAAACTTCTATCCTTCCTCTAATTTGCAAGAATATGATGTCTTGATTCTCAAAAAATTTTGATCTGCTTTTGCCGTTGTTTTGAGTTACATCTGGTAACTTGAGTGCTTTTGAGTTATGTATTCTATTTCTGATGTCATTCTGAAAAACTTCTACGTAACTTTTTATTAATATCAGATTTGATTCTTGATTTCTTCTCAACTTCTAATCTTTCATGTCAAGCCTTTGATCAAACCCTAAATTACTTTTTAATGACTTTTGAACATCTTTTTTATTCAAGCACCCATTTGTATATCTTTCTTTGAAGGATTAATGTAATAAATTTACAATCAACACCTTTATTTCTTGCAATAACTTTCCTTAATCTATTTTGATATTTAATATTGCAACACTTGAAAAGTAATTTGTTAGTACCTTAATTCTTTACTCATTTGTTTGTTCATCATCAAAACTAAGTTGTTTAATCTCATTCATCATCAAAATCAAGCATAGTAAAGGAGTTAGACTTAACAGCTTCAGACATTCAGAAGAGAGGAAGAACATTCAAAGGAATGATCAGTAAGAAGAAGAAGTTTTAGAAGTTTTAGAACATCTTCTGATGTTCTAAAGAGCATGTTTAGAGGTGAAGAAGGAAGCTGAAAGCTTCAGAGCAACTTCAAAGGAGAATATAGAAGCTTCAAAGGTCTCTAGATGAGAGACAAAAGTAGTGTCGAGCTTCAAAGTTATCTTTAGAGTCACTTTAGATGTTGTATAGAAGTTTCAAAGGGGAAAATATAGTCGTTGGGAAAAACAATGCTCAAGGGAACTCTAGAAAATCTAAAGGAAGGCTTTAAAGGCTCAGGAAATGTATCCATTAGAGGTGGTTGGGAATTTTAGAGGTTTAGAAGAGCTTCAGAGGCAAAGAACTTACTTTAGAGGCTCTAAAGCTAAGTGCAGAAATAACAACTAATGAGCCTCGACCTTCAGAGGCTCTGAAGTAGTGGAACGAGGCTATTTTGCTCTGAGTGCATAAATCACAAGCTTAACAGTCGAAAAACCTACCAATCAAGGTCGGAACAACTAAAAGCATTTTTAAAATTATAAATTATAATGCCCCGCTCTCCCAAGGCTGTTACTACATTTTACAATGCAAATACACATGATCATACCATGATTTTTCCACTTCCAGGGTGGGGTTACTTTGATACCATTTTCTAGTTGACCTAATTTTTATCAAAAATTAGACAAAGTCTCCCTTGAAAATAGGGCTGTCCACCTAGGTACAAACATTTATCACATATTAGGATACATTTTCTTCACTATAATTCATAAAAAAAGAAATTACACACTCTAATATTCCTCCATTCATCCACACAATATCCCTAAAACTCCATAGGCTCCCCCAGGACCGTGGCTGCATCATGATGGCAATGAATATGCTCCTCAACCATACAACTTCCAACCACACACTTACACTTATATAATGAAATGCCCTTACATTACAGTTATACAGAATTATCAATCTTTGATACACTTTATACATCATTAGACATATGCTAACATGATTTCAAATATACACACAATGAGAATTTTTAATTTTATACTTTATCAAAATATAAATCATCTACTATACTTTCCTTACCAGACTTCTTTTCTCATGGCTTGACCTGCCAGTAAAAATATAAATAAAGAGTGAGTCTGGGCAAAGTCAGTAAGTAGGTATGAAATCGGAAAATAATTAACAAAATGAGGGATCCATCTATATCCCAAGAACCAATCCACACATTTGCTTACATAATAACCCGACCATCTAAGCATGATCATATCCAAGTCATTTCAAAAAAATAAATAACTAAATCTCATCATTATACATCCAAACATATACATAACAAAACCATACTCATGTACAATCCGTATCTTAGGATATTCTCATATCCCCACATTATATATTTGCATTTCCATATATCAAGATAATCATAATAACCACAAGCAAGAGATATTCTCCATCCCACTAATCTATACGTTAAACAGGAAGTAACATCAATACACAAGTCATGTAACTTGGGATTTTTTCCAATCCCACATCATGGATACAAACTCATTTTTATTTGTTAATCTTTGGATATGCACAATCTCACTCATATACACAATCAATCTTTGTACAATTATAGACGGTTATAACACTAGAATGAATATGAGATACCTGTCCCATTGAATCATTATAACAAAACAGTCATGAGATACTTACTATCCCTTAATAATCATTACATCCAAAACATACATGCCCATTTAGCATAGTGGGATAGATACTATTCTCATCCATTCAACCATTCATACAAGCATACAAGTACACCTACTTACCTCATAATGATCTACTTCATAATTCACATCTTTTCAAACTTGACTTGTCGCCCCCATGCTAGAAAATCCTACACATATTACATAAAATTCATATCTTATTTACATATACATATACATAAGAAATTATCATTAATATAATGAAGCATAATGATCAGATTTTTCTTCCTAATGTATCTCATTGCATTTTATATAATTCCATTTTTGCCCCACTAGACATAGTTATAGTAAATTATTCATAAATTTCTCATATTAATTATAAATTTAGTAATTTTTGTTTACTTGTTTAGATAATGTCAAGGCCTACAAATTTGATGTTCAACACTATTTCTAATTCAGCCTCTAAATTGGGTCGTTGGGCCTCACAAGTGACACCTATTGTAGTGAATCATTTTTTAGGAATAGTTTTACTAATTTGGGCATAACTCTCTCATATAAACTCAGAATGTAATGATTCTTATCTTTTTAGAAAGATAATTTCAAGATATAACTTTTGTGTTGAACGCATTTATAAAATCAAACAATTTATTGGTCAAAATTGGGACGCCATCAGCACTATGTGCAATTTCAAGATGGACACTCTAGCAGCAGCAAATTTCAGGGTATTTATTTTCTGAATTTTTTTGGACCTTTTATCGTTGAAAAATTTTTCTAATGAAATTTATATATTTCTATTAAAACATATTTACTATAACCCTATATTTTATATGTATAAAATAAATTCATTTTATAGATTTTTAATGAAGCTCAAAATGGCGATTTAATAAGGCATTTTAGTGCAATGTACATACTCTGTTTACTACCTTGCTGTCCACTTTGGTTATCATCAATTTGTAATCTGTTTGAGCCCACTACTACTATATTAAAGCATTAATTAAGTAAGGATTAATTCCCTATAATTAGGCTTAATCACCTAGTTTAAATTATGAGAATTTTAGCCCCTAACAGATTAGTGGACAATAGGGCATTTTCACTAAGTTTCAGCTTCCAACATGCTGAATTCTAGCTATGTTTCAATCAATCTATGGCTGAATTTAAGTAAACATTAATCACTCAATAATACCCTTAATTGTAGCCCCTAATCACCTTTGGAAATTTTCGGCAAACCCTAATAATTTGGTTTAAGTTAGGGTACAAAATTCTAATAAGATCTTCATAAAATTTTTTCATAAACATGTTTAGCAACTTAAATCATTAACTTCCATACCTGTACATTGGAATTTCCCTGGTGAGTCCCACTTACAAGGATTAATTGCCCAATTAAACTAGCTGCCACAGCTTAATCCTAGAAGAAAATGATAGCCATCAACTTTCAATTAAGACCCTTAAATGATTGCTTCAAATCCTTGTCACTAATTTAAGTAAAAATCTAGTTTTGGGGAGATGGGGGAGGGAGCTCAACATGAATAAGGCATGGGTAGAGAATTTACATGAGAGAGTTGGGGAAGAAATGAGCTGCATTTTAATTTTATAAGTTAATTGGTATAATAGGCTACAGCCCACGTATGTCCATGCACATGCACCACTCTTGAACTTTTAAAACTTGCATTCATCATCTCCTTTAACATGCGTAGGCTACCCATTTCATGAATCATATGATCATATTAATTTTCCATTTATTAAACATGCTATTTCCATCATTTTAACTATTTTTCCTAATTAAAACTGAGTTAAATTTGAATTTATCAAAATTTACTTGTTAACCATTGATTAATGTGTCTTCCTCATCCTCACATTATTATAGATATTCCATCCATTTTCATAATTTTTTCCATAATAAAATTTAATATTTTTTCATATTTACACCTTTGTTATTCCACCGATTTAAATTTATTTTTTTTCAATTAAACTACTTATTTAACACACTCTAGTGTACTGCCTACTTCATCTTCATGTTTATTTTAATAAACCACTCAATTTCATAATTTTTTATGAGAAATTCCGTAAAATTTTAATTATACTCCAAGATACTTCATGTTGAATCGGCAAAAATTTACAGTAGCTAAAGTTCACATACCTAGAATTTTCAAGGCCTTACATAAATAGAGGTTCCAATAAAGAAGAAAAATATTCTTCAGTGGATTAAGCATAAATAAATCACAAGAACATGTCTCTAAAGTGCATTCACTCCAAAAGGGTTTCAATGAACATAGAACTTCAAAGCTACGTCCTTTATATTTCAGGGGAGATTGAAAAGCACTGTGAGGTTTATTGTATCTCTTTTTAGGCCAACTTAGAGGTAATTTATTGTACACATTTGCTTATTGTATTGTGTTTCTGGTTAACTCTGAAAATCAGCGGGAGTTGCTGGTTAGCTCAAAAACTAGAATGTATAAGTTTCTAGCGAGCTCATGGAAAACTAGATTGTGTGGAATTCTTGGTCAGCTTGTAAAATTAAGAAAGATTGTTTCCATAAGTGATAGTGGAAACCAAGGTTAGGGAAATCTTGGAAAGTGGAATAGGTGCCAAGGGAGCCCAAACCACTATAATCCTTGTGTTTTTACTATCTTTATGCTTGTGTGTTTTCATTGCAATCTTATTTCTACACTTGCATATCCCATCTATTTTCCTCACACTGTTTGGATTCTAGCTTTACTATATACCCTGTATGTTATAGTAGGTCAGGGTCCAACAAGGCCCATATCTAGTTATCCAAAGGTTAGATTTTGGTGATTCAAGTATCATTTTCTAGGTTTGATGATGCTGTGAATCACTTGGATGGTTCAGATTAGACAAATTCTACTTTTTTGTGGGTGTTTTATGTAGGATAGTGTGTTTTTTGAAGTTGGAGAATGGTGGAGACTTCAACCAAGACAACAGCACAAAGCAGTTCAGGTCAAACAACAATCCAAACTCTGAAGGCAACATTCACCAGTGAACCTTTCAATAGAAAAAATGATTTCACCGTATGGCAACAATGGGTAAAAATATCTTGTCTTATGAGGGGATAGTGAAGTCTCTTAAGAAGACGTCAAAGAAACCAAAGAAATTGATTGATAATGCATGACAAGACATGAGAAATCTAATAACAAGTACAATCTAGTTGTATCTTTCGGATAACACACTTCTAGAGGTCATTAATTTGACAGATATAGAGGAGGTATGGACAAAGTTGGAGAGTAGGTACAAAGCAAAGTCATTGATGAACAGGCTATATTTGAAAAAGCATCTATATAGTCTTCAGTTGGAAGAGAGTAGAGACTTTGAAAGACACTTGGATGAGTTCAATAGAATATTGATAGAGTTAGCTGCTTTGAAAGTGAAAATTGATGAGAAGGATAAGACATCTATCTCTAAGATTGATAAGGAAGATAAAGCATTACTCTTGTTAGCATTGTTACTTAATTTTTATGATAATATTATGATGATTTTGTTGTTTGGGAAGGATACATTGAAGATGGATGATGTTATTACTTCATTATTGATGTATGAGACCCAAAGGAAAAATAGCAATGGTGGATCATTAGGCAATGAGAGTGCTTTGGCGATGACAATTGGTCGTTATAACAAAAAAAGATCTTTTGAGAGGAAGAATGATTTTCAAAGAGGCAAGAATAGATCCAAGTCAAAGGGAGACTTCAACTGTTTTAGGTGTGGAAACCATGGCCTTTTCAAGAGGAAATCTCCTGGAGTACATGAGAGTCAAGAGAAAAAGAAAAGCAAAAGGTAGAGGAATCATCTGATGAGACTATGATTACTAAAGACAAGATATATGGGAGTGATATCTTGCCTATTATGGAAGTATATATAGATGGTCCTAATTGTATTTTAGATTCTGACTATTCTTTTCACATGTGTGTAGTTAGAGAGCAGTTCAATACATACAAAGAGTGCATTGGTGGTACTGTTTAGTACGAATTCGCATATTTGATGATGTTGTTTGAACATTGGCTGATGTAAAGCATGTACTAGATATGAGGATAAACTTGATTTCATTTGGAACATCGAACTCCAGAGATCACAATATGTTTATTGGAGGTAGAGTTCTCAAGGTGAGTAGGGACTATAGTTGTTATGAAGAGTCAGATGATTGGGAACCTGTATAGATTGATTGGGAGTATGAAAACAAGTGGAGATCTTATAAGATCCCAAGTTACAAATACAAATGGAGTATAAACAATCAAATATGTGGAGAGTTTTGAAAAGAAATGGGTGACGTTTGCTTCAATTGACCACAGTAATCTCTTTAGTGGAGACTGCATTGTAAAAATAAGAGAGGTGGAGCCACGTCGAGTCATATAGCAATGGTGAGCTGTATGTGGCACCCAAGAGGGGTGCAATGGGCCATGTTGGTTAAAATGTGGCAGATAAAGTTTAATAAGCTTGTAGAATGGATAGTGACACTAGTTTTTTTTTAGGTGGTTGGATGTTGCAAAATTCAAGCCAAGGTGGAGATTTGTTAGATTTATGTCTTGTATTCTGCAATGCCCAATAGGCCTACACATAGGTTATATATTGGATATATTGGGACTGCATATAGGGTTATAAATCATTGTAGTTAGAAACATAGAGGGATAGACACAAAGGTGAGAGGCAAATTGTTGTCTCTGAGAGGAATGGTGTAATTGCTTCCTTACATAATGAATTATTCTTTTATCTGGTAAAATAGTTTACAATGCCGAAGCATGTTTTTTGTTGTTCTTTGTGTGATCGATTATTTTGCTTGTGTTTGTTCTCAAATATTCCTAGCAAACTTCCTTCAATTCCGTCACCTCTTTAATAGCCTGTTCAGAAATGGCTTTGTAGTACTCCAGCAGCAACTGCTACTCTCCCTCCCAATCTTTTGAAGATTTTTCCAACTGCTCGCAAAGCCGCTAGACTCAATCTTGCTCCTAATGAAGAAGCAAGTGAAGTTCCTCCACCTCTGATGGAGTGGGGACCTCCAAAGACAAAAGTAGAGAATCACTAGATGAGAAAGACTCCATTACTGAACTTGGGGAAATTGAAGTAAAGAAAATTGATAGGCAAAAATGCAAGCTAGAAGTGGTATTTAAAGGCCCTTCCACTGGTGTCGGTCAACGTGAACGCAGGAGATGAAGTGTCGCACCTTATAGTTGCACCTTAAATTCACACCTATCCTAGTCGAATCATTGGCATGTGCCAAGTTCAACTTTCTAAAGGGCGCTAATGTTAGATATTAGACTCGAACAACCAAGCACAGAGCCATACGGGCCATAGAAACCTGACTTGGGTCGAGATAGACCAACGCTATAGTTAGACCAAATGAGAATCTGACACTTTATCAGCAACCCGAAGCCTAGGAGCGAATAGCTAGTGCCCAAACAAGAAGTTGAACAATGCCTAAAGTGATATGTACAAGTGACAGAACACACATAGTGGTTGGTCATCAACTTACACTAAGATTGGAACTTCTAATTCTATGGTTATGTGAATGCTCACTATGCCTACTACCATCATGACCATGTTATAAATAAGTCACCAAAGTAAGGGGAAAGGCAACCAATTCTTACTAGAGATTCAACTAGAGAGATTCCTCTCAATCTGATTTGCTTTGCCTTTTCTATCTCCTATTCCCCCTCCATACTTTCTTACCACCATCTTGAATAGTTCATGACTTAAGCATCTAGATGGGCATCCTAGGCTGCACCCTAGGTGCTCCCTTCCTTGTTTTATAAGTCCAAAGACTTCAAAACTAGAAGTTGCCCTCTCTGCTAAGTTGTTAGTTTATGTAGCATGTACCAAATCCCCCAGATCTCACTACCATTAACACTAATCAATGAACTAATAAAAAACTCTAATGTGTTATCTATAATTTAACTCGTACCTTTAGCCACCATTTCTTAGCTTTAATGGAATTCTAAATGATCATTATAATTAATATATTTAATAACTTGAATCAAAATATTAAACTAAGAAAATCCGACCTATATTACGACCTTAATTATGACCTTCAAATAGATCACTTATCCACATTGATCCTCATAATCAGCACTAGGTGTAAGAAGTTCTCACTTAACTTATACCAAATAATTATAAGGATTAGCACACCCAATTACCAAGATGGGGATGGTAATAGTTCTTATGATTTCCATCGGCGTAAAAAATTCTAAGGGTCTATTTTGAGAACTAATAAATAGCCTTAAAGGAGTTAAGGATGGAACTAGAGAAAAAGAGGAAAAGAAACACTATAAGAAAATCAAGTTATAATAACCCAAATCAACAGAAAAAATGGATTTCATTGTTTAAGGTCCATTTAACCATCCTCTCATTACAGCCAAATAAAAAATAAAGGCTAAAGATCATTTAACAATGAAGTTTTATTACTAAAGTGTACAATTTAGCAACTATGCAAGAAGTTTTTAACAACAGGCTTGTAGCAATGAATCATAACAAGATTATTTTATTGCTAATAGATTGTAGTAAAGAAGTTTACAATTTTAGCAACAAATAAAATTAAAATTAGGAATTAACAATTGAAATTAAAGTAGACAAAGATAAAATAGGTAATCTTTTGTATGAAAAGATAACAGGTGGTGATTATAAATATAGATCATAATAAAGAAAAGGAAAGTTATTGGTCTAATTAAATCTCACATCAATTAAAAAGGATTAAGAAAATGGAAGAAAAAAGAAAAGATTTCTACCATTTTTTTAATTGTTGCCCACGAAAGGCAAAGGGTAATACTCATGCTAATATGCTTATGCTAGAAGACTCGCTAGCAACCAAGTGTTTCAAGTTTTCTTTGGTCAATTTGTGTCTAACGTTTACCAGTAAATACTCTCAACCTATGCCTTGTACCCACAAGCCTGCGAAAATTGTGCAGTTTGCTAAGTCTAGCACATAGGTGCACTAGACTAATCAACTTAAGAGTGCACTCAAGTACTTTATCAGCCAAAATACAGAAATTAATCTAAAATTGTTCATATCTTTTCGGCTTCTAATCAATTTAAAGCCACCTTTACTATTACTCTCTCACCTTTTGATCATCTCCTAGTGATAGGGAAATAGATTTCTTAGGATTTTAATGATCTCAAAATCAGGTCAATATAAGTTGAATGGAAATTTTGATGCCTTCCTGAATCATCTTAAACAATTAAGGGCCTATTTCGCCCAAATGTTAAATTTTAGCTATTAACAAAAGTACTTTTGGTATTAGCACTTGTTTAAAAAGTGTTGTTAGCAATAAGTTGTGTAGTGTTTAGCCTTATCACAGAAAAGTATTTTTAGTGTTATTTGTTTGTTTGGATTAAAAGTGCTTTTATATATGTAAGGTTATCAAAAAGTGCATCTAGAAATATTTCTCAATAAAATTTATTTGTATACATATTTTTATTTATTTAAAAAACTAACTAGCTTATATAACATTAAAATTAACTAATATTAATAATTTAAATTAAATGTTACATATCACACACTCATATGAATCTTAAAGTAAAAAAGAAAAAATAAATAAATATATTACAAAATGAAACATTTACTTTGGGTTGGGGCTTACTTTTATTTAAATTAGGATAAGAGTATAATTAAACTTTAGTGAGGGCTAGAACTATCCTTAATAATTTATGATCTTTTCTTTATAAAGGACTTAGTTTGATATTTATCTATCATAACAATATTATTATCTATATTTTTAATGGTTATCCTAGTCCATTTCAAAAATTAAAAATGAATAAAAGTAAAAATTTAAAATATATTATTTTTCAATAACTAATATGTTATATATACATATATATATATATATCTGAAAGTATTTCTATTTTTTTATTATTATCTATATTTTTAATCATTATTCTCTCTATATTTTAACTATATTTACTT
Organism: Pouteria campechiana; assembly: GCA_036873735.1. Lineage (NCBI taxonomy): Eukaryota > Viridiplantae > Streptophyta > Magnoliopsida > Ericales > Sapotaceae > Pouteria > Pouteria campechiana. The sequence continues at coordinate 43,629 of JAYJMB010049531.1, forward strand.
TATAATTAGTTTCATATGACATCATTTTCTTTTTCTTTCTATTCAACAAATTACCATATATGTATAACAATCAAAATTTAATTGTCCATGTAATTAGTTTATCTAATTTGAAGTTTCCATGTTCGAAAACTATATTAACGCAATAAAATTGTAGGAGTTCTAAGTGGGTTGGCTCATCCAGTAATGTTTATGGTTTGATTATCTTGGATATTGGTTGATTGGTTGAATAAAAGAGAAAAAAAGCAATATTAATAATATAAAGGAAATGATATTAGCTATAAAATAAATAAATATATAGTAAATAAAATTAATTTTTGATTGGATTTTACCTCAATTTCAGCTATCTAATTCATAAAATATTCAATTATAGAAATGATAGATGAAAAAAAGAGAAAATAAGTTCAATGGGTGTAGATAATATTATTGGAGAATTACCTAACAAGTCATAAAAATGAATAAAAATAAAAAATAAATCTTTAGAATGTAAATAACAGAGATAATAATTAAAAATATAAGCAATAGAAGATAAAAATGTTATAACTGAAGTTAGCAGTGTAATTAAATTATTGTTTCGCAATGTTGGATGAATATAGTATTTGGTGTCATTGGCCCCAAGTCATGATTATTTGTAAAAGATGTTTTTACTGTGTGGCGCGTTCACACAAGCAGCAACCTCTAGCTTCCAGCAAATGTAAGAAAATCACGCATGCGGTAGTTGGGAAGTCGGAAGAAAATCATGCATGCGGTGGTTGAGAAGCGCATCTAATTTGCCAAACAATCCATGTTTGAAGGGGAAGTACTCTCCGTGTTGTAAAAGCGCTTTGAACTACGTGGAACCAAAAAGGTCGTAAGACAACTTATGCCCCATTTGCCCCTGTTATAGAATTCAATAGAACTTTAGTAAAATATAACTTTAGTAAAAAGTATTTAACTTAAGATATTTTTTAAAAGTACTTTTGGTATTATATATTTGTTCGACTATAATATAATAAAAGTACTTTTATTATGTAAATGACCAAAAAGGATAAAAAAAAATTATACTTTAACTTCATCACTAGTTATTTTTAAAAAAATTATGCAAATAATTAAATCTTGAAAAATAATGTCAAAAAAAATATTATTTATTTAATAGTTATTTCAAAGTGCTTACATAAAATCTTAACATTATTTTTATAAATTTTGATTTAATATATGATTAATATTTTCATAAATAATTTTTATTTTATAAGGAATTTCAATAAAATCTCATTAGTTCAGGCAGTTCTACTTGCATCAAACTTTTTTTTAAATAAAAGGAACTTAACAATATTATTTAAATATTTTAAATGTCATAATTTTAATGAATATTTTATGATAGAATAATTATATTTCATGAAATTTTTCATGAAAGTCTAATGTAATATGCATATCAAAATTTTAAGATTTAAAATAAGTGTTAATAATAAAATATTTTTAATATACATCATTAGTTTAGGAGAAGAAAATTACTTGAGATTTTTAATATTAATATATATTTAAGATGAAATTATATATATATATATATTGGAATGGTAAAAAATTTTCATAGAATCTAAACTACACACTAAAAAAATAAAATCTCTTTTTGTGGGAAAAATTTTATTTTATACGTTTACAACTTTATCTTTTAAAAGAGAGAAAAAGAGGTAATATTGTCTTAAAATTTGTTAATACAGGATGCCCATGGAGAAACAAAAAATTTCTGTTTCTCCGAAAACATCATTTTTCAACTTTTTTGGTGAGAAAAAATGCTACAGAGTATTTAGCCAAATACTATAAAAAAATGGATAAGAGCATATTTGGGTTTCTAAAAACGCTTTTGCTGTGCAAATGCAGGCCAAACAAGCCCTTAGTCTCATGGTAGTGGCTGCTGCTTCAGCTCGTTCCTCGTTTGGTAATAATAATTTGGTCCTTAAGAGCCCCATTGTTTAGGCTCCATATCATGCGGGAAGTATTGTGAAGTGGCCCTTTGAGTTCAAACGTGTTTGTTCTTCATCGAAACGCATTCCCTTTAAAATGCTTGATCATCTCTAGTTAGGGTATTTGGCACGCTTGCAATTGCCTCATACAGAAATGGAAGAAACTGCCTACGGAGCACAGTAAACAAGCCTCGTTAGCTCAATCAAGTCAATCCATTCCTTCTAAGCTCACTCAATGATGAATAAGTTTGTGTTCTTCTTTGCCTACACAATTTTAAGGCCAAGATACAGACCCCAGATCAGTCTGCTCTTCTAAAGTTAGGAGCACGGCCTATTATGTCTCTATTCTGATCTGCTGTCGCCACCGGTTTTGTCCTTTTACTCCATGGGCACCAGTAGACTTGTCTAATTTTTCTCTTTCACTTCTCGTCCATTCGTTTGTTGTTTCGGGTGAGAATTCTGTACCCGAAAATTGTTAAGGCTCCTCATTACTTGGAGGCCTCTGATTAGGTGATCCACCCTGGTAGAAAGCACGGGAATCTTCTAATAAAGATCCTGGCCATTTATCTTACTACAGGGAAGAAAAATTTGCAAATGCTTCGCACCATTTTCTCATTCGTAGTCGACTTATTGTGACGCCTTGAAAGTTGAAACCAAGATTTCATTAACTGGATTTGATGAAAGAAGCAAAAGCAGAGTAGAAAAAAAGATTTAAAATTATCTTACCTTGGTTACAATTGCCTACAAAACGACAACCACTCTCATATGCACTACATTGGATTGTTTTACGATCAAAAAGCAAGGTACAAAAACATATCACCAACAGGCAAAATGCGAAACTAAGCTCTTACAAATCATCTGTGACAAACACATCTGTAGCGATAAGCGCTGTTGATTGGGTCATTTGCATCGACTGGAATCTGCTCAGCTCTACATCTGTACTTGCAACCTCTGCATTCATTGTAAGTGCAGATTGGAGCTGTTGAGCCAATCATTAATCTCCTGGAATTCCTGTCCCTCCATCTCCAAAATTCTTCTTTTCTAACGGTCTAAAACAAATATTGCAAATGCCAAAATCCAATTAAAAAATAGTCTAAGGTGGAATAAATATGGAGACTATCTGGTGGAAAATGGTTGTCTGAACGCCATTCATGATATGCAAATAAAATCTACGTGTACAAGCATGACTCAAAATTAAACTCCCATAACTGATGAATTAGGTGGCCCTAACAAGGCGGGACTCCCTGACCTTTCTCGAAAACATCTTACCATATATAAAATCCTTTTTCATGATATATCTCCCCCAGGTGCATTTTTTTCATGGTTGGATGAATAGACTATATATATATACACAGCTACACTGAAATGTTATTCATCTAACATGGTTGGATGAATAGACTATATATATAGGTGAACATGGTTGGATGAATAGACTTTATATATACATATATATATATATAGGTCAACTACACTGAAATATTATTCGTCAGCTATTATGCAGCTATACTTAAATATGCGGTGTAGCCAGCTAAACTAGATTATTTCCTATATATATTATCTTTTATTTCTATCAAATTAAAAATAAATATTTTGCAGTTAAATCTATCTTTTTTAAAAGTCAAGCCTGCCTTTTCTCATATATATATATATATATATATATATATATATATATCCCATTACTATATCAAAATAGGCGCCTATTGTTTTCTAATCAGCAAACTTCCAAAAATAAAAAATAAAAAAGAAACAAAGCTTCTAAAATCCAACGCCACGTTCCGCCTACGGTGAATTATTGCCAGAAAAGACATTTCACTGGATAATTTCTCAAGGAAATCAGACATTTTTGTTTTTATCCTTCATTTTTTCCTAGAAGAACTCAATATAGACTTATGTAGCTGTTGGAAACACTTCCTACCTCCACTTTCATGTGTGTTGGTGAATTAGAGTTCCGTTGAAGATCTGACAACGTTTCTCCAGCCACGAAACCTGCACCATTACAAAGACAACATCCTGTAACATGTGCAAGACTGCAAAACAACCTTCACGGAGTGAGTATTCAAGACACAACTGATTAGCATAAAATAACATCTATGATTCAGTGCAACATGTGAAACTTAAGAATCCTTACCATGGGCATTTGAGTTTTCTTGAATGAATTACACGAAATCTCACACAACTCTCCTTGAATAAAATATAGCTTTATGCAATGTTACTGATTAAAAAATACAGACACCATATTGTCTAGATTTGACTCTTCAACTGTAAAAATGACAAAATGATGGGATTGGCATCAAGTTCTAGCTTCTGTCTGGACATGGAAAAATATGATGCTCTGATACATATGCTAGTCACAAGATGATATTGAAAAGATCCAAATATATATAAAAAAAATTTGGAGCTATATGACTTTCAAACAAAATAATAATAATTTTTTATTACTTGTCACTCAATTACAGTTTTATAATACACCAACCTCCGTAATTTGGTTGCTTAGCAACTAAATCACCATATATCAGACAAAATGCATAGGACTTGAATGCAGGTTTACTCAACACACTAGTCAGTGCTCATCTGCATAGAGAAGCAATGCGAAAAACCATGAAAAGAAAGCACATACATAAACACCCAAATGAGTTAAGAACAAAAGAAAAACATCAAAAGGTTATAAATTATCAGTCAAGAGAATGAACTAAGAAAGGTACACGAAGAAGCCCGGTTAGACACACATGCATCATATTTGTCTAGGCAAAAATACTGAAGTATTCTAGAGCATGAAAAGCAGAGAAAAAGTTGCAAAAATCCGTTGCTATGTTGAGTATGACCTGGTAGAAAGAAACGTCCAAGGAGAACAGAGAAGAAGAAGAAGATGTAGAAGGGGAAGGTTGTGGTGGCTTTTGTGCTGGCCATTTCTAGCTGCGATTTAGAGCCGAGCGCAAATGAGAGGTTAACAAATGACGGTCGGGGAGAGAGAGAGGATAGGGCAACTGATTTGAATTACTTTTGGGGTTTTGTGATAAAAAGGAGGAAAGAGAGGGCGGTGCGTGGTTGAATAATGTCCATTGGCATGGACTGCCAATCTGCACCGTTTTCAGCACACAGGTGGCAAGGGTCCCCAGCTGACATAGTGCTTTCCTTCTAGAGCCGACTAATGCATGAGAATTTTAAATCTATTCACATTTACAAGGTAGGGGTGCAAATTGTGTCAAGTAAACCAACCGAAATTTTAGGTAGAGTTGGGATACTAATTTTGACCTGTATGGTCAAGTTGGATTAAAAAATACAACCTTATTTGAAAGTAGGGCTAGTGTTGGGTTAACATGATTGTAACCTGACTTTACCCATTTTAATAATTTAGTAAAAAATATATATTTAATCTTTGATTTATTATCTATTATTTCAAATAAAATTACAAATTTATTTTTAATTATTTTAAATAAGAGTGTAATTTTAAAATCTAATACTATTTTTTACTTTTTTCTTTTAAATGCTTCCCTTGAATATATTAATCCTTATATATTTTTTTTAAATTAATATGTCAAAATTTATTCTTTGTAAGTAGATTTAATATAATTAATTATTATTTTAAATAGATCAATATATATAAGATATAAACTCAAATTATTGACCTGAAATTGACCTAAATTTTAAAAGTTTCGGTAATATTTGAGTTAACCTCAACTTGACCCAATCTACAAATAAGGTTGGGTTAAAGTTTCTACAAATAAGGTTAAGGTTGGTATGACTTTAATCTGGTGTAACCTAACCTAATTTGCACCCCTATACCAAAATGGTCGTCTCACCATATTCTAATTCGTATTTAGCACGACAAAGCTATGGAAGAGAATTTGCAAATGTGGAATGTGTACCAGCCTTTTGTTGCTCCTCGAAGACTAGAAAATCTTTAAGATATGAAATTCAAAGCCTATTTGATTCTATCAACTAAAGCTTAGTGGTTGATGGCTAATAAACCATTGAAGTTAAATAATGTTTGTTATTGCTGAAATAAATAATCTAAACTATTAAATTATGTTTCATATGGCTAAAGCTGAAATGTTTAAATCATGAACAAAAACCTGATGGACAGAATACCATAAAAAATATATTATTCAATAATCTTTACTAATTTGATCACATGAGACTCATATTTATAACAATTCTTGATCGACCATGAAAACCTAACAGAATGCATATTATATAATTTAATGCTTTTAAACAATATAGATTACTTATTCAACCAAACTTCCCATTCTAATATGAGACTTACATAAAAGCATATCTAAATGAACAATAAATATCACTCATGTTTATTTCCAACACACCCCTTAAATTGGATGATCAATTAAACTGCAACCTCGATAGAATTTTTAATGATTAATGATCTTGAAAATTTTTCTATCATTGCATTCTTATACTTGTGAAACATTAATTGTACTTGAATCATGTTGATTGCTTCATTTTCCATTGTCATATTATAACGCCCTGCCCACTGGCCTATTCATTTTACCATTACTTTGTAATTCACCTATTTGCAAAAAAATATTCCGTCTAAAATTTGACAGAGTTTATCCTGAATTACATAGATATAAACTTATGCATTTATTAATCATATATTTAACTTGGATTTAATAACTATAAAACAAACAACAACATAAACCACTAAACTTGCCCAATTTACCCACACACTGCCCAGAACCAAAGTCACCCCGTGATGGCAATAAATATAACTATAATATTGCGAATTCATCCATAATATCATTATGACATGCCAATACATTTTATTATACAATATTCAATATCTTTTAAATACAATCATAAACAAATACATGATAAGCATATAATCCTAATTTATCATATCACAAAGAAAATATCTTCAAATCTTGCTTACATGCCCCAACTCATATTTGGGCTTCATAACTTAACCTGCTAGCTAAAAAAATGAATAAGAAGGCATAAGTCCATGCAAACTCAGTAAGTAGGTTAAATTCAAATAATAATCAATAATTTGATAGAATAATATATTCCAATCTATAACATCTATAAAATCATATTCACTATAGAAGGAAATCCATGACATAATGAACTTCCAGACAATACACTTGCATCTCTACCTGGGATGTAAACCAAAAAATACATAATTTTCTTATTTCAAATCACAATGAAATCAACCATTATCCAACAAATTTTTGGGATGTTCACTATCCCTCATAATTCCATACACTCATAAAAATCATGGGATAAATTCTATCTCCATTCATCCATGCATAACCGAGAAAGAATAAGGGAATACACAATATTCCCATGAGTCTACACCTACACCATAATTTATCCAAGCCTAACCATCATGGGACATTCATTATTCCATCACTTTCATACAATCACAATTACATAATAGATTAATATCATTCCATTCATAATCATGGGATACTCGCTATCCCCACTACTCACACATACTTAGATATATAAGGAAAACTTATGGGATATCCATTATCCTCATCCATTCATACATGCTCGTACATAACATTAGATATCCGCTATCCCCATCTAGCAAAGCATTCACAGAAGGAAAGAATTGCCTACTAACGTCAATGGAGTTTACTTCACCATCTTTTTGTTCCCTAATTTGGGTTCCCATCTGTACATTGATGGCCCTATACAAATAATGATTCAACCTTTATATGTTACCCACTAGCACATTTCATCATACATGTTACATACATAAGGTAACTATCGATTTCCATAATAATATAGCACCTTTACCTGCATTCTTAACATTATATAATTTACTTTTAGCATGATCAATATCAAAACACTTGGTTTAACAACTAATGATGCCTTAAAATAACCTAATCCCCCATATCATTTGATTTGAGTCTTAGGGTTGTAATCAAACTCTTGTTATACATGCTTTCCTATTCATTGAGGCATTTTACTGAACATTTCATAGGCATCTTTTAAATTATAATATTCCATTAAAACATATCAAGGAAATTTCATTTCCACTAATACTTATTCATGATACAACACCATTAATATGAAATTAACTATTGGAACAAGCCAATTATGCCTTTATTTCATGAATCAAACACCTTGCAACAAAATCCCCTTTCTAATAGTTACTTAGGTTCTCATATGTCAACCTAATCAGATCTCCATGACCAATTCACTTCAAAGCATTATAATTAACAAGTTATTCATTTTGCCCCATAACAATTACACAGAAATCAAGCATTTCCCCCCAAATTCCACTGTTCACAAAACCCTAAATCAATAGAAACACAATTTAAATTTGAAAAACTCAGCTTACCATGAATCTCGTGAATGGCATTCTTCCCAGACAAAGAATCAACCCCAAAACATTAAGCATCTGCCATGGGTTGCAACCACCATGACTTTTCTTCTTTCCTCCACCGCCCAAACGATTGGAACTTGGGTTTAAAGGCATGAATCCTTGCTTCCATGCATAACCATGATGATTTTCTAGCAAAAAGGGCAATAAATTTATGTCTAGAGGGTTGGGTTTCAAGGCTAGGGTATAGAAAAGAAGGAGAAAATAGAACGAGTTGATAAATAAAACGAAATGGAAAAAAAATGAACTCACTGACTTATCTTGTCAGTCAGCACCGTGGTGCCAGAATCGTTGGACGCTACCCCTTTTTGCCATCTTGATCTGGCATCGCGATGCTAGTTTGGCCACCATAGCGCCCACACTGCTGCCCCCTTAGTTTCTTTCCTTTTTGCTTTATTTCTCCATTCTACTTTAATCTTTTTCCTTCATACTCTTATTCATGACATTTTCTATATAAATTTAACATTAAAAGACTTGTTTAATCATACTTAATGAAAATACACAAAAGGTTTCCTCATATAAGTCTAGATTATGTCCAAATACATGACCTCATTAAATAATAACTTTATTCACAATTTCATAATTCATTCTTCTACATAATTGAACAAAATTTTCAACACTTTATTTCATCTCCATTTATATTAATACTAAAGACAAATACAATGTATTCTAACATGTCATTGCCCAAAAATTAACACCCCAGGTATTACACATATGTATTAAAGTAAACACCACATGATCTTGAAAAATATTCAATTCAGTGAGCTTCATCTTGACTATTAATTCTTCAAATTCAAAATTTTTTCTCCATCTAGTAATTCTCTTATTATCTTTCCTTCATTAGTTAATATTGAACCTGTAACTTCTTTCACAAACTTGATTTTGTTTGGATTCACATAGTAAAGTTATGGTTGTTTACCTTCCTTGCTTCATTGATAGAGACTTTACATTTTATATCTTCATTTTTTTTCTTTTTTGAAACTTTCAATTTTTCTCATCAATTCTATTATTATTCAAAATAATAGAATTATTTCCATCAACATCTAAATTTAGCTTTGCTGTACTCTACATATCATTAATGTTTTCATACTTGATTTCTCCTCTCTCTTTCAATAATTCTTCTATCTCTGTGATATTTAAATTTTCTTTTGGTCATTTTTTCAAATATTATGCATTCCACTTCTTCGTTCTTGACAACTGATTCACTTTGTTCTTTTGGTATCTAACCTCAATAATTTCATTCTCATTAAATTCATTAATATCAAAATCAACTATAAATAATTCCATAGGCATAGTTCAAATCTCACCTTTATTAGTTATTTTCTCAAGTTCGACCCAAAGATTATCAATATTTTCAACTTTGTCTAAATCTCTTGGCACACCATCTTAGTGAGGACAATAAGAGCCTTCTCTCTTTTCCTCTTCCCAACTAACATTGACTAACAAACTCTTAGTCCTTTGACCTTTTCTACATCAATCACATCAAAGAGGTCAGTAATAATTATTTCTTTTAATTCTCCAAGTTCAATAATTTGCAAATGTCAATTTTTCTGTCGCTATTGCAATAACCATCTTTTACATGAAATTAATGCTTACACAATCAAATTTTGATAAAAGACAAACAAAATTACTGATGAATTTCTCACCAAAGATCTGATTTCTACCCTTTACCTAATACCATACCAATTCCTCAACTTCAAATATTATGATCTGCACAAAACACCCAAAAACGAGCATAATTCATCCAATCTGAACTGTCCATATGACTCACAGCACCCCAAAACCTAAAACATGATACTTAATCACCAAAATCCGATTTCTGAATCATAAGATATGGACCCACAAGTTTTGATTGTTTCCTTCTATCTGTGGCGATGCACCACTCTTCCATGTGTCACCTTCCAACGCATGAACAGAGGGATGCTCTATCCACCGCTGTTGTTGCCTTGACACGCCACCATCGACCAACCGTCCGCTTGTCAATCTACTCTAACCAAATGAACGTCGATGCTGGTATGACTTCGGTGACCTTTCTCCTCACCAGATCTCCACTCTGATCACCCAAAATCAAAGGAAAACTGTGGTGCCTTACGTCATTGTCTTCTTCCTTGCTACCAACAATGCAGCCGTGCCTACCTCTCTTTCGAAGAACTAGCCCTTCGTCGTTGCTTCTTCTCTAACGAGCAGTCCTCCTGCTCCATTCGGACGCCACCGATGCAGCACTGTGCTGCTCTGTTTCCGATAGACAAAAACTAACAGCGTGGTTTCTGCCTCTACCTGATCCGCCTCTCAAGATGCTCTGACAGCCCCACCAGCCAGCGCCAATGAATCTACCGCAAATCAACAGCGTCTTGCTGTTGTCCAATCAGCCATGCTCCAATCGAACTCAAGCGGTAGCACAGATCACGCAATCACAACCATCCAACACACGTCTTTTCTGGTGATTCGATCTTAGCCATCCAACATAGATCTGATCTCTAAGCTCTATTCACTAACGGAAACCCACCAGAGCTGGTTGTAGATCTTCCATAGATCCGGCAAGACAACCTTTGTTTGTTAGTCACCCTGTTCAGGCTTGTTGCGGCAATGCCCGAACCTCCTCTGTAATCTTCGGTGATAAATCCAGTGGCTTCAATTTCTAGGATCCCAAAACCTAATTCTAACACCACTAATGGACCCAAATACCATAAAAAACATATTATTCAATAATCTCTACTAATTCTACTGCATAAGACCCACATTTATAATAATGTTTGACTGACCATATAAACCTAATGCAATGCATATTGTATAATCTAATACTTCTAAACAATAAATATTAGTTATTAAAACAAACTTCTTATTGTAATATAAGACTTAAAAGCATATCTAAATTATCCGTGAAAATTGTTCATGTTTATTTCCAACAAGACCAAGATGCCTAGCAATCTTTTTAAATAAGAAAAGATGAAAACGAATGGAAAGAGCTATATATTTTAGGAATCAAATAACATACATTAGGTTATTTTAGAGATATAAAAGTTTGATAAGCCCAAAAACACCCTTAGAGCTGCTTACGGCTAATCTAGGAAAATAGGGAGGGTCGCTTATTTTGAGCAAATGAGCCATAAAACTTTAAAATCAACCTAATCAAATAGGGCCTCACTTTCCCAGCTAAAATGTTGAATACCTCAAAATGACATAGTTTCCGAGGTTATTTAATCTGGTGCATCTTGGGTGCATAGAGCAAAGGTCCCACTCAAAAAATCGGTAAGCGAAGTGCAGTGGATGGTGGAGCTCCTGATCATCGTGCCTAAATCATTGAGGTTGGTGCATGTTAGGATGAGAATGCTTGAATAATGGTGGAAGTGGGGCCGAAACTCTAGAAAGCTCCGGGACCAAAAGCAAAGATTCTCAAAGCAATCATGACTGCTCAAGACCACTCGAAAGGCAGCAGCAGTGCATGTGGGAGATATTACTATTAGGAGGATGATCTTCCTCAGCCACGGTAAACGGCTCACGGGACTGTAAATCTTTTTCCTTTTTCACTCGTTGGGTGCTGGTCTTGTCCAATTGGATTTTCTGGGAGTATTTGAAAGTGGTCCCTTAGTCCACTGTTGTTTTTGCGTGGAATCTGGGTCTTCTCTTGGACTTACCTTAGTGGTGGCATCGGATTCATGTCTCGTTAGCTCCGCCGCGTGTACCATATAAATGGTACTGAATTGTCTTTTATTGGGTTTTGGAATCTACCCCTGCTGCACCTTTCCCAAACAACAACAGAGCTAGGATTTATACTGTGCTCCATGACCGTTCATTCTCGAAAAAGTTTCAGAACAAGCTTAGCCCTAGGATTTAACCCATGCCCTATACACGGTCAAACTTGGAGAAGGTATCAGAAACAGCATTGCTATGATTTAATGTGTCTAAAATAATGTTTTTGAGTCCACATCGGTACTTGCTTGCCTTAGTGGTAGAGACTTTATAAAATGTTTTGTCCAACAGAATTTAAAATAAAAAAAAACTAAAAAAAAACTAGTAATGTATGGATTTCCACTACAAGAAATTAGACTTTTGACATCTAAATATTTGGTGCAAAAGTGTTAAATTTCTTTATTAAAAAGTATTTATATCCAAATAAATTCCTTACAATTTAGTTGCAAATGCTCCTTGGTATATGCGCATTGACAACCAGTTGTTTATAATCATTATATGTAAGGCAATGTTTAGTTGCCCATAATTACTATATGCAAGGTAGTATTTGATTGCCTTTAATCATTATATGCAAGATAATAATTATATATAATTATATAAATATAATTATATATAATTATTGTGGATTTGTCAATGAAAGCATCCAAAGTCAACACTCGTATCTCTGCAGGATGCCTGACACACCCTCACTAGCATGGTGTATTTTATTATGGGGCAAAACCTGACAAGAAGATTACATCCAAAGATGGAACAAATCTGTACTTCTGGTTAGTTGAGTAAAATAAGACTATCTCAACCAAGGCATTTTGTGGATAAATTTTCTTCACATGTCCAATTACATTCTTAATTAAAAATAGCATGAACAGAACCCTGGTAGGCATAACCAGCAGAATATCGCCAGCATGCTGTCATAATCAAATAATGCAACCTGAATTTCAACATTCACAGACTACCTGGAGTCTTTCTAAGTTCTACCTCTGACAAATTCAATCTTTCCTGAGACAACAAAAAGTTATAGAAGCTCATTCTATATGTCAATCAAAGACAACTGCCTTCTCTCTGCGAACGTCAACTATCCATCCCTTGATCAGCTCTATTTCTGATTTACTTTGCAGTACAAGCTAATTTGTATCCTCATCTGTTGCAGCATGCAAACCTATGTGATGAGCACCTAAGCGGAAGGGAGAAAATTATGCTTAGTAAGAAAAATCAGGCAGCAATAGAATCTAAATTTGCCTGGCCTGGCAGAAGCTGGAAAATCATCTTGAGAGTTGCCTACTGACGTGTCATCCAAATTGGCTCCTTTTGGTTGGGACTTGAAATGGCTATCCACAACAAAGTTTGCAAGCATTTCATCAGTGACTGGATCAATTATGTCCTATGTGCAATTGATTCTCCAAGCCCATAAAAAACATTTACTATTGAAAATCCTGTAATTGATGAACTACCAAACAAGAAATCTGACCTTGACAACACACAGGATATCAAATCGAGAAATAATTGGATCTGTTAGCTCAACATTTTGTGAGAAAGTCTTTGAAGAATCATTCCTAAGGACATATTAATATGAGAAACATTCAAACCAAGATCAATCTCAAGCACCCAAAAGGATATAGCATCTTCTACTTTCACATACCTTCCTCCGATTGGATTTGCAGCAGCAATGACAGAACATCATGCTTAAAGCAATGTAACAATCCCAGCCTTTGAAATGCTAATGCTTTGTTGCTCCATAGTTTCGTGGATGCTCACTATGATCATAGAGATTCTAAACCTCAATGGATGCCACTGGAGTAAAACTTGTTGATTAAACTCTTAAGTGTGAAATTCTCTTACCTATCTTGATCAATCATTTTGTCAAACTCGTCAATAAGACAGATGCCTCTATGAGCAAGGAAAAAGGCCCCTCCTTTAAGAGTCCATTCCCTTGTGACGGGGTCCTTGTGAACAAAGCTCCTTTTCCAGTAGTATAAATAGCACTTTGGCCTGTCTTTTCAACATACCTGCACAGAAATTTCAAGTTTAGGTTCTTGCTTCTAGGAACTTGGCTAGTCAATTGCCCATCTTGTGACATCATGATCAAACTCTACAAATTTAGAGCATAAGCAGTCCAATTTCATTTAACATCATGTATCTCCTGAAATTACTTTAGCAGGGCTCATATGTCCAGCATGTTTGTAGATAAGTGCATTTTAGGGCGCTTTCATGGGCTTCAAATAATCAATAATACATGGTAAAGAGCATCAGGTTTCAAGCTATGTGATCCTTACTTCGGGAACTGTGATTTTGCTATGCCTGGATCCCCAAGTAGGAGAACATGGATGTACCCTCTCAACCGATGTTTCCCTTTCACATTTTTTCCTAGCCTCAAAACATGGCAAGAGCAATTGCAATTTTTATGTCTTCATGGCCATAAATTGATGGTGCTGTGGACTTGATAATCTGTAGAATTAATCATGAGTTAATAATTGGTCAATGGTTTGTCAAATTTCCAACTAAATGAAAACAACACAAGTGTTGCATTGTGGCATACCCTCTCTTGATGGACAACTTCTCAATTTCTGCTTTCTCCTCCTCAGTTAGCTTGTAAGTAGAAAAGAGGTCATGCTTCTTAGTGACATAGTTTGCTTCAACCACAGTTGCAAAGACAGGAAAAGGGACCATAACCTAGGAGTTCGGGAGGTGGTTGATAAATGACCTAATCTCTTTTGGTACAGGGCGAAGATAAGGGACCATAACACTCTTTTTTCTTTTAGCAGTACATGGGCACTCCAAAGGGAGGCCAGTTCCTGTTGGAAGTAGGACTCGGAGGTCCTTATCATCTAGGGCACTTAGCATAAACTCACATGCCTTCTAAAAGTTATTTGAATTCAGATTCGATTAGTTTGCCTGAGGCCAAGCCCAACTGTTAAAATAAAGTCAAGTTCAACCCAAAATTTTTAACCAAATTTCTAAAAATCATCAACAGTCTGACCTGTACTTGGGTTTGCTGGAGGGCTGGAACCTAAACCAAGTTGCAGCTGTGCAAGCAATAAATGGTTTTCTGGCACAGAGATGAAAGCAACCACAAAGTAAGGGACAATCTAGAAGCCTATTGCTGGGACCAACGTGAATTCTTTGAACAACCTAGATGTCATAAAACAAGGGCTAATGCATGTTGCAGAGTATACATAATCCCAAAGGCACCTGGTTCTAAGGATATGTTCCGTATCGCAGAGCAAAGCATAACATGTATAATGTCATTAGTTAATGTGTTCCATGAGTGTAAGGTGAAGTGGAGAAATTAAATCCTTCACTCCCACCATCTTCTCTCAAAAATCATTCTTACCCCCTTGATGACAATCCACTTCTGGAGAGTCCATCTGCATTTGGATGTTCTGCTCAACTTGATCTGACCTACAAGCAGATCCTGAACAGTCCAAAAGTATAGGAGCATTAAGATGAATCATGCAAAAACTACTCATGGAAAATAGTTCTTCATGGACAAACATCAATAATATCATGGAAAAGTAACAAAGCAACCAATAATCAACAATTAACATCATGGGGATCAAGAACATCACTTTTCTCTTGATCCAAAGTGGTCTCAGAACCTTCACTTTCCTGAAGCAATCATGGAGAACATTGAAACACAAATATAAGTTTGCAAATCAAATGATAAGTGTGAATCTAGAGAACCTTGGGTTTCAATTTGATGTTATTAAAGGGATAAAAAATCTGTGGAATTCAGTTACAGCAAAATTCACCTTCACAGGTTTTACAGGAAAAACTTTGGCATCATGCAATTCACTTCTGCATAAGCAACTAGAGTCTGAAGCTGCAGAGGATAAGGTCAAAACCAGGTTAGATAGGAGTTTAACTTGACATTTTATGAATCATAACACCATGCACAAACAAAAACAGACCCTTACTTTTTTGCTTTTGTTAGTGAACATATCACCTGCATACAAGAATAGTGAATATAACAAAAACATACACCAAGGCTAGGACAGCTTGGCAGCTTTGCCAATTGCTACCAAGATGTTGGTGCTCCAAACTGTAGCTCTCATTGCCATAATTGAAGTCACATAATAGATTAGTTTAAGCATCCAATTTGTCATTTATCGACCTCTCGTGAGATTAGTTCCAGCAAAGAGAGAAAGAATCAGACAACAGTTGCTTACTTAGTCATTCAGACCTATCCTAGAAGCTCGACAAAACTAATCCAGTGTAGCTTCAACAGGAGAAACATCTAGTAAGCAACCTGTCATCAGTACCTGCTGCAACTCATCAGCTTCTTCACCTTTTTAATTGCCTGGATTAGTACCAGGAACTTAATTAAAAAGGTGCTAGAGTAGAAGAAGAAGAATTCTTAAAAAATGGAGATCCAACATTAAAAGCTTTACTGATAAAAAATAATAGAACAAAAGGAAAGGACCAGCTTAGATGAGTAAGGGAATCATCAAATCCTACTGCAAAATGAGTATGTTGAGCTGCCTTCAGCAATAATTGAAGAAACTTCCTCCATATGTCTTAAAAAAAGACAGCAGATTTTCCAAACAAAGAAAAATATCAAGGAAAAAATCAAAGGTAGGAGGATAGGATTTTCAATTTTCAACTTGAACTTGCAAAAAATGAGAATCCATGCACATGTAGAAATACAGATGGTAGGATAGTGATGGCACACATGAAAAGAAATGAACCATTTGCAAAATTGGAGCAACTCCCTTGACATTGTTGCTGTTTCAATTTCATCTTAAACATCTAACTGAAATAATAACCACCAAATGTCTGATGAATTAGAGTTGAAAGCCCATGTTGGTGGATTGGTTATGCACCTTGCCCCCACATGGTATCTCAAGATCAAATTCCCATTTTCCTCATTTTTAGTGCACTTAAAGTTAGCTTGAATTGCCACCAAGTGTACAGTTAAAACCATTCGCTAAACACTAAAGTCCACTCCTTGAAATGTCTTGACACAATTCCCTCCTTTTTATACTTTACTATCCTTGTATGCCTAACCAAGTAAGGTTTTATATTCTTGATTAATTCTATTTGCTTTTACGATCAACTCTATCTTTTTCATCACTAACATTTTAAAACCCAACAAGTGAATTTCTCCATTTTCCAATCAACAATGGCATTATAGCACTTTCAGACTAGAACATAGGAGAAGCTTGCCATATAAAATGAGTATAAATTTCTACAAATAAGGATCAAAAGAAATACAGGGCAAAGCTAGGTGTGCGGCCATTAATGAGTTCATCCAAATATCTTTGCTTTTGAAACAAAAAAAATCTGACCACACATCATTTAAAGAGTAAAAGTGTGAGATGACAATAATAATGGAATGACCTGTCTAGTTAACTGGGAGGGTTACATGCAAGAATCAATATTAAAGCTCATTGTGAATGAAATATCTAGTTTGCATGCTGGCTCAGAAGTTGCTATTACTGTCCAGAATAGTACATCATAAAATCCAGCGTTCATCACAATAAAACTCATAATAGACTAATTAAAACCCAAAACACAAACATAACATTCAAGAAGTTTCATAATTTAAATAAGCATTGTGTGACAAAACTTTTGGAAAATGCATTCTCATATATGTCCAATCCAACAAACAATGTACAGAGTACGGCCCAAATCATGGAATTGTTTCTAAGATAATGAGCCTTGCGTCTATCTTGAACTGGAGCTTAGATTCCATGGTTTGGATGGAATTTTACAAAGCAAGATGAGGCCACCTTGCTGTCAGCGTGAATGACATATGGCTAACAACATAAGCAACCCATTTGGGATGCTCTTTGGAACTTGGTGAATCTCAGTGTTGAGGAATAAGGCCAGAAATTAAATCAAAGAGATGAAGTCTAATCGTCCAAAATGGGTCATGCATGAGCTAACAGCGATATATACATGACAGTTTGGATCAGTTTGGCCAAGATCCACATGAATAGATAACAAACTAGTTCCATAAACACAAACTAGTTCTTGCATTTGTACTGTCAGATTGCATGTTCCTCAACTTTCACCCTACTCCATTTGGATCGAAATGTAATGCCCGAGGCGTTGAAATATGGGAAATGTTGTGAAATATTGTTAAGGTTATGATGAATGTGAACTGATTGGGAATTTTGAAAAGTATTAAGCTATTATTTATGTATAAGTGTGGACTATTGTGGTGGAAGTTGGATATACATGTGAATGGGCTGATTAAAATGTAATTTGATCTAGTTATTTGAGAATATTATTATGAATTTTAATGTGATATTATTATGTTCATATGTTATGATTAAGGTAGGATTAAACATATGAGAAAAACAAAGGAGAAATGGAGAAAAACCAAAGGAACACAAGAGTATATTAAGAAAATGCTGAATTTGAAAAAGGTATCATTTGTAATCAATTTTTTGACATTAATAATGGAATAATTTAAAAATATGGTATACAAAAGAGTTGTATATCTTGAAATTATACTTCTAATGCATAAAAAATTATCTGATTTGAATATTGGATGTGGAAGTTATGATCAATGCACCAAAACTGCTCCACATAGATGAAAAGTACCAAAATTACTGAATTGGGTCACTTTAACTAAATCTTTGACATATATAGAGAGTTATTTGGAAACCTTGGTTTACATGAAAGTTTCATTCCTTTTAGTTATCTTTTCAATGTCTCAAAATTCATATCATTTAAATGTCGTATGTAAACGATATGCTCAAAATACCGTAATGGTGTCTGACTGTCAGGTTGGGTGCCCAGCAGGTAATTTTTGATGCCGCGATATTGGGATTTTGATGCCACGACACTGTATTTTGATATCGCGGCATCACTTTAGAAATATGATTTTTCAAGGCATCCAGCGAGGGGGATGCCGCAGCATCTTGTCTCTAATGCTGCGACACTAAGATAGGATGCAGCAACATCTTGTCTCTGATGCTGCGACACTGAGACAGGATGCCGCGGCACTAGATTTTGATGCCGCAGCATCACTTCGGAAAGCCAAATTTTTTCAAGCAGTTAGTAAGTTGATGTCGTGACACAGGTTTTTGATGTTGTGGCATCAATCCAGTAATGCGCCAAAGCAGCGGAAAAGTTTGATCTTTTAAAAGGCTTGGCCGATTCCGTTTTTATTCCTATCCATCCCATTTCTTCTCCCATGCCCCAAACTCATGCCCTAACCCCGTTTAGGTCCAAAACTTGCCATTTTTGCTAGATTAGATGAGGATTTAATGAGAAAAGAATGGAAGCATATGCATGGAGATGTTTTGGTGATTTGAATGGTAAAAGGAGGAAGAAAATCCGACTTCTTACAATTGGAAGGAGCTTCTTCAGGTTTTGAGCTTGTAATCACGCTTATGGGTGTCACCCATGCTTGATTTACATAATAAGTTGCTTCTTTCCATCCGAAAAATTGAATTTTTATAAGATAAGGTTTTGTAGAATTTCAAAAATAGTGGAAATTGAGAAAGATTATATGGTTTATGTCATATTATGAAGAAACAATTTAATTGGTTGATTATAGTGAACTGGGCATGAGAATTCATGAAACTGGCTTACTAAGGGTTTTGTGAATAGTAACTTTTGGGAAATTTTATGATTTATATGAAATTAGCATGGGTAAATTGATTAAGATTTAAATTATGATGTTCTGGGACTTGTATGGGATGATTTGGATCAGTGAAACTGGATATTGGACCATGACTTAGTTTGGGTTAATTAAGGAAAATTGTGTATGGACTACGTAAGCCATGGGTTAATCAAGGAAAATTGTGTATGGACTACGTAAGCCATAAATTTGTTAAAGTAAAGGCTTAGTTGAGTTGTTTTGAAAGTGTTCAAGCATTAGTCATGTTATATGAAGATGATTTGTTGTTAGAAACAAAGTACCTTGAAACCCTAATGAATGTGATAGAGTACTAATGGTTTCGATATGGAATTATTGGCTATAAATGGCATTGTAGTTAAGGTTAAGCACTCATAATATCTAAAAATGAAAAATACATTAGTACAAAATGAATTAAGAGTTTCAATTGTAAATGATTGAGATTATTTCCTTATACAGGATGATCTGAGAAGGATGAAAAGGCATAGAGCTCAAGAGATAGGGTTTGAAGCTAAAGGCCTGAGGTAAGTAGGTGACCTTTGCTTTAAGTGAATTTATGATTGGTTAGGGACAATGAATATCCCGTTGATTTGAATTCGAGCTTGTGTGTTTTGATTGGGGATAGAGGATATTCCATATTTGTTTAAGATTAATGAAAATTTGGTTGTGATTACATGGATGTTAGGGACAACGCATATCCCTTGGATTCGAATACTTAGAGTTTGGCTTGGGATTTGGGGATAGATTGTATCCTCAAATTTTGTTTAGAAATGGATTTTTGATATTATATAATTGTGGATATGATTATGAATATGACATGTTGAGAATTGTTGAATGGAATAGAAAGAATCATTCGTTAATGCTGGGAAAGATTTTATATGTTCTGAATGTAATATGTCATGGCTAAAATGATTAATTATTTTGGATTGATTTTTTGTTATTTATAGATCAATTATTATTTATTATTTTTGCTTAGTTACTGAGTTGCCTGGACTAACGCCTGCTTGTTTTTTTTTTTTTAGTTGATAGACCAGGTAAAAATTTTCCAACTGTGGATTGGGATTGTTGAACAAGATTAAAGACTCTTTCATTATGTTATATTGATTTGTAATTAGATGATTCATTGTATATTTGTATTGTGGTTAAAGGATTCAAGTGATGTATAATAAGATATAATGGCATATCTGGTGATAAATGTATGTGATATTGATATTGATTTGTTTATTGCCATCATGGGGCGAAACAGGTTCTAGGCTGTGAGTAAGTTGGGCTAGTTTAATGATTTATAGTTTGATTTCTAATTGTTGAAATTTTAATGTTATTATTGATGATTGTGTATTCATGATTGGAAATTGTGATATGGATATTATGAATGTATTTGATGATTGTTTATCAGGTATAAATGCACATAATTCAGGGCAAACTCTGCCGAAATTTTAGCAGAAATTCCATTAAAATTTGTAAATTTGTAAATGGAATAAGGAAAAGTATAGGTGTAAGAAAATGGGATCTGAGCACATCCACCCTAAAAGTGAGTTAGTTGTAGTAAAAACAAAGGCAAATAACCAAAGTCACGGCTCAGATGGCAGGGCGTGATACGAAACCAGCACTCAAGCAAAATTTCAAAACCTAACTAAAAATTGAGCATTTCGAAAAGGACAGAGCATGAGATTTGGAAGAGAAGAAATCTTCAAGTAATAGGATCAAAACACAGCAACAACAAAGGTTTGCACCTACCGAGAAGAGGAAGATGAGATCTCCGTGGGTTTAGCAATCTTGCTGCCGATGTTTCAGGCAAATGATCGCGTCGAGGGAGAAGTGGAGGATCTGCAGCTCCGATCGGTAGGAAGAGGGATTCGTAGATGGGGAAAAAGGAGATGGAGTCGAGGGCGCCATTTGGGAAATTTGAAGGCGCGATCTTGAACTGCGCAGAGCAGAGCGGCGGATTGTTGAAGAGGTTGCACGGCTACTGACTACCGAGGTTTGTTGGAGGCTGTTCGATACTCTAGCAGAGGCTGAGCATTATACGCAAGAGCTCGGAAATTGTGCTTCTGTGGCTCTGTTATGGCCTTCTCCTACCCAAGCCCATCATGCAAGCAATCTGTCATAGCTAGTTCTTTGTTTACCACATTTTTGTCGCTCTCGCCACCCAGTCCAAAATAAGAATATGGATCCGACAAAGTCCGTCGGATTTGCAATATACTTCACACTTTTTCGCTTTTTACTTGTAATTGCAAGCATGATTATGCTTTTACAATATTAATGAATATATATTATTAATTTAACTAGTAATTATTTTGACAAATAATTTAAAAATTATAAAAAAATTTAACGCCTATTTTAGACTGTCGTGACAGCTACTAAATAATTTGTATAATTAAGATAAGAGTCTTCATAAATAAAAGAAACCTTACCGTCATTTTTTGGCGCATGTTATTGGATAATTGACATAGCATTTTATTCGATTTGTTTATTTTGCTAACCGTCCACAAAATGGATGCAATCTCTCATTGAGTGGAGGCGGCAGACTAGGCTGGTAAAGATTGCTGGCCTGTAACATGCTGCTGAATTCCCTGCTTCTATCTAGGTTTTAGGTTTTAAATTTTCTTCTTTTTTTTTAAAATGTCTTGGATAGATTATCTGGTCTAAGCTATATTGATCGAACATAAATTTTGGTTGCATAAAAAATTAACTTCTTTTAACAAAAATTTAATAAAATAAAGTATGTTCATCCAATTTTTAGCAACCATTATCTACAAGAAAATTTTATTTAGTTGTTAAAAATTTATGACAATAAATTTTTGTAACAAAATACTAACTTAGTTGTAAAAAATCTAATACTTTGCAACGAAATTGATATCCTTACAAATAATAAATTTTAGCAAGGAAATTATTTTTTGTAGTCAAATTTTGTTGCTTAAAATCAATTTTATTGTAGTGTTTGAAAAAACATTCATGGCTTAACTTTTTCATCCTCTCGAGGGTTAGTATGATATACATGTTAACTTCATTTATTAAGTTTTACACCAACGGTGTGGGCATGTAATGGGTCTAATAAAGATTATTTGGATTAAAATTTAATTTAATAATTATATTTTATTAAGACAATCATCAAAGGCAGAATTTTAATTGCTCGATCTAGATAGTCTAGAGATCTCATGCCCTCCCTCCCTTGCCTGGGTCTGACAGCTAGAATCATGAATATTTGCCACAAACTTAAAAATAAAAAGAAAGTGTTTCTTGTATTGAGTTTCATCATATAATGAGAGGATTTGCTGTTCAACTTATTGCCATTGGAGGACCTATTACAGAGAGAGAACTCATTATGAATACCTTGCAAGGGCTCAATCCCAATTATAATAGCTTCATGACTTCCATCACAACTCAGGTTGCTTCCGTTCCTTTAAATAAGTTACAAGGTATTGTGAAGCAAAAAAGATTTCTAATAAACTCCATACTTGAGAAGAAGTCGTGTAATTTATCCCCTAAGCAAGTCTAGATTCTATAAGAAAAGACAAAATCCACCCAAGGATGAGTTGGGCTTGCTATGCCATAGCTAGTATGCAAATTTTGCGACAAGGATGCTACTAGATACTTACATTTCCTTGAATTGCTTCACTAGTTTGGGTGGTAGCGAAATCCATGCTTAGGAAGAATAAGTAGAACTTGTGATCTCTACAAGAGAAAATTTTCTTTATACAATCAAATGACAAGAGAAATTTTTTTTTATACAATCAAATGACAATTGGATAATTGAAAATAGTAAGCTTTCTGAATTCTGCAAAACTTGGATTTCCAATTGTGGAAGTGTAGGAGAAAATGATGTTGCCATTGGCTCTAGAATTGAATGCGAGTCAATTGACTCTGATGCCAAGAACGGCAAAAAGATATTTTGAAAAATGTGTGATCTTCACTCAGAATGCTAGAAATATCAACACACCTTGTATTTATAACCAACATATGACATACATGGTTATTGATATACATTCTATGAATATTTATGAAATTGGAATTTCGAAATGCGAATTTGAATTTTAAATATTGAAAAGAGAATCAAGATAGCTCCTTGATTTTAGGAGATGATTGCTCATGAATGATGATGCTTGAATTTTGAAATTTTGAATTGAAAATTGAATCTTCTAAATTATTCTTATCATCTTTATTAGCATTTGAAGACATTAAAATTACTTAAAAGTGTAATAATTTCACCTTAGGAGAAAATAAGACCACATTTATGTTGATAAAGTTTCACAACTGAACTAGAATTGTGGCTCACCTTAATAGAATTGGTTAGCTACAAGAAAATCCCCAGATAATGATGCTTTCAAGAAACTTTTATTAATATTTCACGCATGAAACTTGACACATGGTTTGATGAGAATTGACTTATCTCTCATAGTTGGTACACATTAGTAGAAGATTTATTTTATCATTTCTATATTTTATTGTTGCTTAGAATCTAGATTTTATTGACATCGTGAAATTTTTGAGGAACAATAAGTGGAGGAACCCACTACATATGGTGAGTTCAAATTTTTATAATATATATATATATATATATATGTATGTATATATATATATGGGAAATGAATGTAGTGTAGCCAGTTACATTGAAATATTTAGTGTAGCTGGCGTAGGAACTGTACGATGGGGCGGGCATCATCCAGGCCCTTTGTGAGTGCTGCCAGTGAGGGATGGAGGGAGAGTGAGCTTTTTGACTCCATCTCATAGAAACATCAAACATGCGGGTATGGATGGGGGTGCAACTACTTCAAGTCTCCCTCACTCACACCAGCATGCCATCTTCTCGCCCCATTGATGAGAATGAAAAATGTCATATTTTATTTCCTTAATATTTAATATTTTTTATTTATTTAACCCCTATATGCACTCGTTATTCTTATATTTTGATTTAGGAGACAATTGAAGTGGTTAAGTGCAAAAAGAAGTCAATTGAAGGATTTTAGATAACTTCAGCATTACTCCGTATTTTGGGCATAACTCTCTCATCTGACCTCTAATTGAGATGATTAAAGATGTTCTAGAAACTCAAGAAAAATTTCTACAACTTTCATGTTTGGAGTTTTGAGAGATAAAAACTATATCAAGAGAAAATATAGGAAGAATGCCAAAGTCAGGATAAAGTGTAGAGAGGAAGCAACAAGGAGCAAAGTAGTTGGAGGCACTAATCTGGTGCCGGCACCAACCCACTTCACACCACCATCCCATCGGACAATAAAGTGGCACTGACGGTGCCCAACTCCAATCCTCACTTTTCAAAACTTGCAATTGCTGTTTGCGTATTTTTAACTCTGTATAAATAGTAGTTTTCTAGGGTTTTTGAAGATTTTTTTGCTAGGGGTTTGAGGAGGACTTCTTGGCGGCTTTCGACAAAGAATCTTCTCTCTTTTCTCTTTTCTATTTTATTTTCTTTATGATTCCATGACCCTATGTGGCTAAACTTTTATTCTTGGTTTAAGAAGACAGAAGCCTCAGAATCTATATATTGTGAAATTTAATTTGATTTAATTATTCAATTTATACTTTGAATATTGAATGTTCTTCTTTATTTATGATTATAATTATTATAATCAATTGCTAGGAGGCCTACTAGTTTATTATTCATTATAATCTATTGCTAGATTAGATATCAAATCCGTAATCGTTTGATCCCTCTAATTTGCGAAGCAACTAGGGTTTAATAATTTACTGTTGTTGCAATTATTAAATGTTAGGAAGAATATTTGACTAAATTAAATACAACTGCTGGTACTTGTGTTGTTTAGCTTCATCAATCTCTACAAATCTTAATATTGCTATTAGATTAAATCTTTAGCGCTGGTCTTGGGTTGTTTAGTGGTTAGGGTTAATTAGAACTCTGGTTTCTAATTAACTATGTTGAAGGAGAGATAGGAAAAATAATTTCAATGGTGAATATTTAAAGTATGAATTAATTTATAATTTTATCAATGATCAGTTACGAGATTCTGATGGTTGATGTTGACTTGAACCAAGGTTTTCTTTTCTGATAGATTTCTTTTATAACACTTTCTTCATTACATTCAAAACCCTCTTTTTTTTGTTCACATTGCATAAAACTAAACTAGATACTCCTCATGCGATCAACCCTATAAAAAATTAAAATTAGAGCAAGGTTCTAAATGTGGTTGTCTATGATAGCACACCAAATTTTAGTATCATTGCCAGGAAGGCATTCTAGTTGATTTTTGTGCTTTTGTGATTTTTCTTATTTATTTTTGTTTTTAATCTTTTAGGGTTTATTAGATTTTTCTTGATTGTTTATGGCTGCAACTCTATCTTCTAATCAAGGGAATTTAGAGTACGAACTAGAAATTTAAAGAACTTTTGCACAGGTTAAGGAGTAAAGCTCAGAGGAATTCTGAAAAGGAGGAAATTATGGCTGAAACTTGAACTTTGAAAGAGCTTGTCACACCTGATTTGAATCAACAACCCTTATACATAACGTTTCCTACTTTAGATGCTACTGTTAATTTTGAATTAAAATCTGGACTAATTCATCTCTTGCCCACTTTCCATGGTCTTGCAAGTGAAGATCCTCACAAGTATCTAAAAAATTTCATGTGGTGTGCACAAGTATGAAATCGATAGGGGTGACTGAAGAGCAAATAAAACTGAGAGCCTTTCCATTCTCTTTGGAAGATCTGGCTAAGGATTGACTTTATTATCTATCCTCTGCGAGCATCACAATATGGAATAAGATGAAGAGGTTATTTTTGGAGAAATATTTCCCAGCTTCAAGGGCGGCCAACATTAGGAAGGAAAATTGTGGTATGAGACAACATAGTGGAGAATCCCTATATGAATATTGGGAGCGTTTCAAGAAATTACGTGCATGCTGCCCCCATCATCAAATTACTGAGCAGCTACTCATCTAGTGTTTCTATGAGGGTCTTCTACCCACTGAAAGGAGCGTGATTGATGTCGCTAGCGGAGGAACTTTGGTGAATAAAATCTCGAAGCTGAAAGGAATTTGATTGCAAACATTGGACCTAACTCACAATAATTTGGCAATAGTCTTGATTCTCTATCCAAGCCTATTAATGAGGTAAGTGTTTCCTCCCTTAAATAACAAATTGCAGGTCTAACTTCTCTTGATTATCAATTGACTGTAGGAAATATGTAGACAATGAAAGCTTGTGGAATTTTCTCCATGGTAGGACATCCAACTGATACGTGCCTAACTCTTCAAGAGGAACCTATTGAGTAGGTGAATATAATGGGTGGTTTTTCTGGACAACCACAAAAGAAGCATAATCCCTATTCTAACACATACAACCCAAGATGGAGGGATCATTCCAATTTTAGCTATGAGAACCCACAAGTAAATCAGCCTCTTGCTCAAAATTGCCCACATTTTCAGTAGTATCAACAACCATACCCACCTAGACAACCATAGGGACAAATTTCTGACTCTGGTATGTCTTTAGAAGATATTGTTAAGTCTCTTACCTCTAACATTTTGCAATTTCAATAGGAGATGAAGGCTAGCATTTAGAGTTTGGGGAATCAGATGAGTCAGATGGCAACCACAACCAATCAACTGGAGACACAAAATTCAGGAAAATTCTCTTCTCAAACAGTGATGAACCCAAGAGAAAATGTTAGTGCAATTGTTTTGAGAAGTAGTAAGGAAGTTGAGATTCCAACAAAAGTAAACTCTACACTAATGGAGAAAGCAAAGGAGAAAGGTGTTGTTGCAAACAAGGACCTTCCTATGGACAATAAAGTAACTCAACGTAAGTTTTTACCTCTTTCTGAATATAAGCCAATACCACATTTTCTTGAGGCTTTAGTAGAATCTTGAAAAATTGAGCGATATTAAGATCTATTTGAGATACTTTTTGACGCCAGTAAACAAGTACCTCATTATACTAAATTCCTGAAAGAATTGTGTACAATAAAGAGGAAATAAAAACTTCAAAAATATGAGAAGGTGAGAGTAGGGGAGAATGTTTCTGCAATTATTCAAAGAAAACTCCCTACAAAGTGCAAAGATCCAGGTATGTTTACTATCCCTTGCATTATAGGCAACACTAAACTTGAGAACGCCATGTTAGATTTAGGAGCTTCCATTAATATCATGTCATATTCTTTATATGCTTCCTTGAAACTTAGGCCTTTGAATAAGACTGATATTATGATTCAATTGGCTGATAGATCCAATGAATATCTCAGAGGTGTAGTTGAGGATGTTCTTATGCAGGTTAGTGATTCAGTTTTCCCTATGAATTTTTACGTGCTAGATATGAAGAATAGTAATCAAATTACTCCTATTCTATTAGGAAGACCCTTTCTAAAGACATCCAAGACTAAGATAGATGTTCATAGTGGTACATTTACCATAGAATTTGATGGTAAAATTGTCAAGTTTAACATTTATGATGCCATAAATATCCTGATGATGATGATCTTATTTACTCTATTGATGTGATTGATTTTTATGTATAGGAAGTTTTTGAACTTGATGGAAAAGATGAATTAGAAGTTGTCATTAGCAAACATCTCGAGAAAGAGAATGAGGTGTTACTTTGAGTACTGATTTGCAGGAAACTATTGCAACATTGGATGACTTTCCGAAGTTACCAAAATCAGGTAATGATCCTTACATTGAGTTACTAGTTTCTAACAAGAGCCTTTTACCCTCTGTTTTACAAGCATCTACTCCAGATTTAAAGCCTCTTCCCAATCACCTCAAGTATGTGTTCCTTGAAGATGGAAAAACCTTGCCTATGATCATCTCCAGTAAACTCAGTGCATTACAAGAAGAAAAAGCTTGTGTAGGTTCTGAAGAAGCATAAGAGGGCTATTGGTTGGATAATGGAAGATATTAAAGGAATTGACTCACCTACAAGCATGCTTCATTATTTCTAGTTTGCAATTGCTCCAGATTGAATAATATGTAGTGAGTTGAGCCAATAATTATAAACAAAAGCGCTATTTAAGAGGCAACCCAAGGGGAGTTTGTATTTTTTTCTTATTTCCTTCTTATTTTTGCATTATATTATGGTTATTTTTGCATCTTCTTTGCATTTGACCTTACATTGGGGATAATGTAAGTTTTAAGTGTGGGGGAGGGGATCTAGGTTTAGGTTTAGGTTTAGGTTGTGTTTTTGTTTTTATTTTTGCTTTTATTTTTGAATTTTTTTGAGAGAGAGTCAATTTTACCCTTTATTTTGGTAGTTTCTGATGATCTGAGGTTGAGGATGTCATGAGCAAGATTCAACTAAACTTGAAAAATTCATAACATGATTGATTAAATAATCTTCCAATTTGCAATTGCTATGTTTAGTTATTCTCCTTGAGAATGTTGATGAATAAATCTTATAGATAAAAGTTGGTGAGGTTTTGAGCCTTTAGACTGACACATTCACATTAGTCTCATTCTTTTTCTTCATGAGAGATATTCTTCCATAGATTTGTTTCTCTAGAACTTGCGTTGATTCTCTTTGAGATCACATTGATGCATGCATGCTTGAACATGATTAAGGCATTGTATGTTTTAAACTACATGAGCCAAATAGCCTCTTTTGTAATTAATTTTTCCTCTTGTTGAGCCCCTTTGAGCTTTATAAATTTTTATTGTGAACCTATGTTACAAGCTTGAAACCTAAAAAAATAATATCTTCACCCAAGCCATAGATCTAGTGGAGCATGGGTCATCATTGTGTTATGTATGGGTGTATAAGAAATAAAGTGTGGGAGTGTTAAAATTTTTGGAATGACTATGATTGGTGAAATAGAACATGTTATTGTTCTTAAAATTGAAAACAAAAGTTAAAGTGAAAGAAAAAGAGAAAAAAAGAAATTCAAAGGGAAGAGGTATATATATACATCATGTATTCAAAGGTAAAAGATGCTAGATGAAATAAGTGACTTTACATGTCTTATATATTTGAGATTGAGTTGATTTATTTGTACTCCACTAATTTCAATGGCTTTTGAACTACATTTCTAAATATTTCTCACCTTTACCCTAAACCTCGTTACAACCCATGAAAGGTCCTTATGATTCCTGATATACATGTGATCCCAGTGATGGAAAATGAGAAGATGTGCAAGCTTATGGTAGATCACTTTCATTGGAATGAATTTGAGCAGAACATATACCTTTAAAACACATGAAAGTAGAGTATTTATTTCCGTGAGAATTCTACCTGTTTAGTTTAATCTATCTTCAGGAGAGCTTACTAAATGATTGTAGGTTGTTTAATAATGATTTTTTCATGACATATTATGAGTTTTGAAGAGTTTCGGTTATTCTTTGTTTATGAAAATTGCAACCTTGATAATCTTTTGGAGAGAGTGAATTTGAGTTTTGCCCGAGGACAAGCAAAAGTTAAGTATGAGAAAATTTGATGAGAATAAAAAATGTTATATTTTATTCCCTTAATACTTAATCTTTTACACTTATTATTTAACCCTTATATGCATTTATTATTCTTATACTCTGATTTAAGAGACAATTGGAGTGGTTAAGTGCAAAAAGAAGTCAATTGAAGGATTTTGAACAACTTCAGTATCACTCTATATTTTGGGCATAACTCTCTCATCCGACTTCCGATTGAGATGATTAAAGATGTTCTGGAAACACAAGAAAAAATTCTACAACTTTCATTTTTGGAGATTTGAGAGATAAGGACTACATTAAGAGAAAATATAGGAAGAATACCAAAGTTAGGATGAAGTGCAGAGGGAAAGCAATAAGGAGCAAAGCAGTCGAAGGCACCAATCTGGCATCGGTGCCAACCCACTTCACACCACCACCCCACTGGACAACAAGGTGGCACCAGTGATGCCAATCTAGTGCCAACGGTGCCCAAATCCTTTTCCCACCTTTTGAAACTTGTTGAAATGACTATTTTGCGTATTTTTGACTCTATATAAATAGTAGTTTCCTAGGGTATTTTAGGGTTATTTTGCTAAGCGTTTGAGGGGGACTTCTTAGTAGCTTTTGACAGAGAATCTTCTTTCTTCTCTTTTTTCTATTTTATTTTCTTTGTGATTTCATGGCCTTGTGTGGCTAAACTTTTATTCTTGATTTAAAGAAACAGAAGCCTTAGAATCTATATACTATGAGATCTAATTTGATTTAATTGTTCAATTTATACTTTGAGTATTAAATGTTCTTGTTTATTCATAATTATGACTGTTATGCTTAATTGCTAAGAGGTTTACTAGTTTATTATTCATTGCAATCTATTGATAAATTAGATATCAAATCCATAATTATTCGATCCCTCTAATTTGTGAAGCAACTAGGGTTTAATAATTTATTGCTGTTGCAGTTATTAAATGTTAGGAAGAATATTTGACTAAATTAAATGCAACCGCTGGTACTTGTGTTGTTTAGCTTCATCAATCTCTACAAATCTTAATATTGCTATTAGATTAAACCTTTAGCGCTGGTCTTGGGTTGTTTAGTGGTTAGGGTTAATTAGAACTCTGGTTTCTAATTAACTATGTTGAAGAAGAGATTGGAAAAATAATTCCAATGGTAAATATTTAAAGTATGAATTGATTTATAATTTCATCAATGATCAATTATGAGATTCTGATAGTTGATGTTGACTTGAACTAAGGTTTTCTTCTCTGATAAATTTTTTTTATAATACTTTCTTCATTACATTCAAAACCGCGATTTTCTTGTTTACATTGCATAAAATTCAACTAGATACTCCTCTTTGGATTGACCCTTACTCACACTACTATAGAAATTTGAAATTGGAGCAAGGTTCTAAATTTGGTTGCCTACGATAACACACCACCTATCTACTCTGCTTCTGCTCTTCCCCAACTGGACGTTTGACGGAAATCATTTTCTCTTTACCGATCTGCACCAACCGGACAAGCGATGGAAAATCAACTCCCTCTTCATAGTGTACATAGTGGAAGTAGCACAAATAATAATAATTTTTTTTTAAATATTGAAGATCAGTATTAAATAAATTTTAGATTAAAATTTTTTATTTTTAATGTAAATTTCATTATTTTTTGATGCATAAAAAATCCATGTTGTTGTGCACCTGGTGATTCAGATGATTAATGAGGCAATAATCTCTATAAAGTACAATGCGGCCCACACTGCTAGATACATCACCATAATTGTTGTCCAATTATTTCTCATGTTACAATATCCTAAAAATATATATTGTACTAGATGCCCTCATAAGGACCATTAAAAATGGTTATATCATTATATCATAATATCAGAATGAATGAAGCTTGACATATCAACCATTTTCCTTTGTTGTGGCTGAGGTATCCTGTCACGCCCTGGCCTCCCACCGAGGTATTGTCCGCTTTGGGCCGCAACCCGCACGGTTTTGTCCTCTGGGCCTATC
>JAYJMB010049532.1:0-20114 GCA_036873735.1 Pouteria campechiana
TGTGGGACCCGTTTGGCAAAGTTGTTGACAGGTTATTTTCAGATCTCGCCAGACTTGGAGATGATGAGCAGGGATTGGTACCTTTGTCTGCTGAGGGTGTCCTTTTTTGTTCCCTGCTTGTGCTGCTGGTGCCATCAATCGGTCGGATAGCTGCTCGGCTACAGCTAGATGGCACCCTTTGATTTTCCATGGCCCAACATCGCTAAAGAATTATGTCAATGTAAGGTAGCGTAATATAGACTAGTCATATATATTTTACATTGATTTCATAGTTCTCATATTTGGATGGATGCCTTTCTAAGGTCTGATAACTAAGTTGTGCATTGTACATTTCTCAAGTCTGATAATTTACATTAGAATTAAACATTTCTATCTTTCTCTTCTATTTTCAGACTTGGATTGTTGTTTTTATTCTGAACATATTTTTCTCCCCCTTGGTTTTTGAGATATAGCATCTAATTTTCATGATTATTCAATCTGCAATCTTTTCTTACTTAATGAATAACAAAATGGGATCTTCCTAATTACTCTTTGAATCAGGTATTCATTTTACTAATCAACTCATATGATGCTAAGCATAGATGCAACTTGCATTTGTATCCCATGTGAATTTTTATTATTCTACAAATGGATAAATCATGTCATAATCTAAATAGTTCTAGAAGATGATTTCTCAATTTATATCCAACTAATATTTTGGGTTGTTAACTTACTTAACAAAATTTTAATTACTTCAAGCATCCATCATCACAAATATATCATTTCATATTATGACACTTAATATTTCAAATCATCAAACACATTATTTAAATTTCCTCATCATGTGATTTCAAGTTGCATATGCTCAAACATTCTTATAAATATTATAGTCATGAATAGTAGGAATATGGATAAGATGAAGTAATTCATTACATAAGCACAACTTTTAAGCATACACCAAGATTTAAGTTATTTTGTTAATTGTTTCAATCTTAAGAATTCAAGCCTTAATGATGAGTATAAAAGGAATGACTAGGCATGGAATACCTATTCGAGACCTTAAACTATAAAGTTTTCCAAACATGCTTAACTTATGCCTTAGGACTGTAATAATATTAAGGATTAATTATTTTAAATATCAACTTAAATTTTAAGAATGATTTAGTTCAAATCAATGAACTCGTATCCTTTCAAAACCAAGGTAGTCAAATGTTGATTTAGAAGCATCAAAAATGTATAATAGTGAAATGTATATGTTTCATGTACTTATCAATGAAACATATCAAGTTTGACAAACTTATCTCCTTTGTTACCCCCTTTTTCAATTTATGCATTTGAGCTCATAAATAATGATGTCAATCATGACTTTTTATTTCAGCGCTTGATTTTCTTTTTTCAGCTTGAAGTTTAGAGATTGAGAAGATGATTTTAATTTCTTATCATTCTCTTTCTTCCATGTGCTCATTTCAAGCTTTTTGTACATACACTTAAGAAATACTTATACTTTTTCTTCTTTAGTAGACTCAAACAGATATTAACATGTATTACAAATTAATCAGTGCAATTTCTCTTTAACACATAATGGTATGCTTTTGAAAATCTAGACTACACAGCAAAATGATCATTTGAATAAATCATTCATTACTTAGATTATTTATTTTTATATGAAAGTTTTCTCCATCTAAGTTTTATGAATGCAACATCTACATTTTGCTAGTTTTTATCTACATTAAATTAAATTTGTCCAGAATTGAAGTAAATTCTTTTTTATAGATGTAAACCAAGACAAATACTCTGCTTTAATCATAGCTAACATTAAATTCTTTGAACTAGCATATTTATGAATTACATCATGAAGATTAGAACTGACTTCCTTGAAAGCTTTAGATGTCAAAATGCTAGATTAATAAATTTTCATCAATAATTGAATCAAATATAAAATTTCAATCAATTTGAGCATAATTAATCATTTTTATGCTTTTTTGGGACCACACATTGTTTTAAAGTTTTAATTCAATTATATGCCTCTTTGGCATACTTATCCTCAAAATATGTTGATTGTTTAGATAATACATTGTTTCCTTTCTCCTAAGTGTCTCTAGAGTTCTTTCTCTTGTTTTAGAATTTAGATAATGAGTTTTATTTGACTTGATTCATTCTAATCTAAATTCTAAAATTTTATTCATGCACGAGTGAATTGATATTAGAGACAAACGAGTAAAATTCTAAATGCAGGTTATGACATTATATAAAGAATTTTAAGTTTGAATATTATACCTGCACTTATCTTATCTTCTTGACCTTTAACTCATTGAATATATTTTTCTTCATCCTATGTCAAGAAGCCATTTATTTCTTGAAGGAACTTGATAATTTTTGTTTTTGTCATCTTCTTCTTCTAGTCATAAAAATGTGATGATTGTAACTTAGCTAGACATTTGGATAGAAGGGTATTCTTCTTAATAGTCCCTTCTTTTGATTTGAGTTTGCTTGAAGAGGACTAGTCATGTGCTTTATTTGACAAGAATTTCTTTTTCTTCTTAATCTTCAAGTCAATCTCTCTTTTCCTTTTTCTCTTCTTCTCTTCTTTTGTAGCAATTTTCTTATCTCTCTTAAGCTCTTCTGCTAGAATTTCTTCTTTACTCATTTATTTTTCTTCCTCATTGTTTCTTTCTTTTTCAAGTTGCTCCCCTTTAACCTGTGAAGATTTTTCAATCAATTTAGTCTCTTCAATTTGAGTTTGAGGTTCGACAATTTCTTCTTTATTCTCTTTCTCTTGAATTTCAATTTCTTCTTGAGATTGCTCCCCCTTAATCTATGATAGTTCTTTAATTTGTAATTTTTTTATTTCCACATATTGGTCATCTTTCTTCTCTTCTACTTCTTTAGGAGCTTGTTCCTCCTTTTCTTTATTTTCTACACTTAAATCAATCTTAGTAGCAACATTAATATCATTTGAGTACAAATTAGCTTGCCCCTCAGAAATTGCCTTTAGCTTGTCTAATATTTCCTTTGCAGTTTTACAAGATAAGATATCTTTACAGATGGTGGGGCAGAGAGCATGTAGTAAGCTTAGCATTCATAGCCTTGACATTTTCTTACCGAGCTCTCTCTTCATCTTCATTAGAGCCAATAAAAATAATTTTTCACAATTCAAGGTCATTGATCATGAGATAAATTTCTAACCTCCTATTCCATTGAATATAGTTGGATCCATCATAATAGGGAAGTTGGGTGGTGGAATATCCTTCACCAAAATAGAGAATGATAATATTAGATTAGCCATAGGATCACTACAATTAATTATGTTGCCTCCTCTGATACCACTTATTGTGTCCCATAGGCTGACTTAACCTAAAAGGGGAAGGGTGAATTGCATTTATAAAAATTTCTTACTTAATCTAGTTAAATCAAGTTTTCTCTTTTCATGCTTTTGTGCAAATTATTATGAGATAAATGATAAAATAATATAAAGTAAGAAAATAAAATAAATACACACACAAATGGTTTTTTATAGTGGTTCAGACAACCATCCTTACTCCACTCTTCTAAGGATACACTCCTTGTGCCTTGGGTTCTACCATCTCTTTATAGTGAAAATATAAACAGTGCACCTTACACTCTTTTAGATTCCAGCTCTAGATGACATATAATAGTGCCTCTTGCACTATTCTAAATTTCAACTCTAAAGGTTACAAAATAGTGTCTCTTGTACCCTTCTAGATTCTAACCCTAGAGGGCATAAACTAGTATAACATGCACTCCTCTATATCAACTCCAAGGGGCATAAATACAGTACATCAAGTACTCTTCTAAATCAACTCTAGGTGGCATAAACTATATAACTCCTATTTGTAAAACAAGCTTCAATAGACAACCACAGTTCTTCTTGAACCTGGTCTCAACTACCAGCTCAAGACAATCATAGAACTAAGAATATAGAAATTAAATATACTTATAAAAGTGTTTTACAAAAAGCACAAAGAAAGAAATCTAAAACTTGAATGCTAAAGTAAATGATCTTTCCGAATGGTAGTTTGAGGCATTTAATAAATGATGTAGAAGATTCAAGTACGAAGGCTCAAGTAAATAGAAGAAGATTAGGTTCTATAAAGATGTAACAATGAATTACTTTGCTTATTCTTGGCTATTTTTTCGTTCCAACATTACTCCTTTTTATATTAGCGTTGAATTTCAGTCGTTGGTGTAGGTGACCTTCATTAAATGTAGAAGATCATCATGATTAACTCTCATTTGAAAAACATCATCTTCTAATTAATTCTTATTAGCTGGGATGTCAGTAGTGTCATCTTGTTAAAGAAGATGATAGATTGTTGGTTTAGGCTAACATTGAATGAAGAGATGTTGCAGTGAGCTAAGTGAATCATGTTGGGTCCATGCAATGGATAGCTCAAGAGGGGAGGGGTGAATTGAGCATATAAAATTATGGTCAAATAAAAATTAATGAGCTAAGGAGAAGTAGTGATGCAACATGTATGCTATTTTCATATCTATTCCTTTGGTCATAGTGACTGCTTTTTTCAAGTTCAACTTCTCTTAGCAATACTTATCTCAGATAAGTAATTATGTGTGTAGTGATATGTGAAATATAATGATAAGACAACTATATGCAAGGTTAAGCAATTAAGCAGGCATAATATATAATAATTTTTATAATAGTTTGGGAACCCTGTCCTTACATCCACTTTTCCAAGAGCACACACTCATTGTTCCTTGGGGTTTATTATATTCCATATAATGGAATTACACAAGTGCTCCCAGCACTCTTCTGGATTTCAGCCCCAAAGGTTATAAATATAGTGCTCCCAGTACTCTTTTGGTTTTCACGAGATCACTAGGAAACTCATTAATTTCTAAGATCACCAACAAACTTATTGGTTTTTCAGAGCTCACCAATAACTCCTATCATATAGTTTTCTTAAGCTCACTACAAATTCATATAGCTGATTAGCAGGATTACATTGCCTCTTTTACTAGGTTGATTTATATAGAGTTTAAGCGCACATATAAAATAATATCTCGTTGAAGCTCATTAGATATCAATACTCTAGATTGTATGATTAAGATAGAACTTTTAGGCTCATTGTCTATCAGCTCAATGGAGATTGATTATCTACGAGGAAGCATAGTCTGATTGAGAGATGTTACTTATTTAAGCTTTGTTCTTATTTCTCTCTCAACTTCCTCAACCTTCTTTGTTGACACTGCACTACCTTTATATTGCTTTAAAATTTTCTTCCCATTGGAGGTAGTTGACTTTCTTTGAATGTTGAAGACCATTCTGAATTTTATCCTATTGAAAAGTTGTCTTCTTGATAAACTCATTTGTAGCTCGAAAGTTTGCAGCGCCGTCCTTGAAGAAGATACCTTTTGATTTTAGCAAATACCAGATAAGGGCATTTCTGCTTGACTAACTCTTTCATTATTTTAGAAGGACACACATTAAGCCTGAAGGGACGTAGCTCTTGAAAGTTGCAACCTTTGTCAGAGTGTGGGTTGATTTCCTTTGAATTTCTTTCCATCTTCAGCAAAGCTTGATTTATCCAGTCTATTTAATAGAATATGCTTTGAATAAGATTCTGACTGGAGAGTGCAGTCAGCGATGTCTGGTACAAGTGACTTCTACTCCTCATGATATGTGATATTTTATCTGAGAACTTTGTCTGATCAAGTTTTGGATTCATCTTATATAAGTAATGGACAAAGTGACTCTGAGTAGATCTATATAATGGATAACTTTGTCTTTGTAATTTTGTCAGAGACCATTGCAACATTTTACTTCATCTTCTAGTTTGTTTGTTGTAAGTGACAGATGAAGTGTAGAAGCGCAAATGAAGTTCTTCTCCTTACTGCTCATCAGATGACGTTTTCTTAACGGATGAAGTTTCTTTTACCATATGAAATAGCTTTGTCTATTGGTTTGTCTGTTGTAACTAACAAACGACCTGTATTATTGCAAACAAAGCTTCTTTACAGTAGACAAAGTTCTTTCACCAGATGAAGTTTTGTTTTCACTAGAGGAAGTAGCTTTATCTATTATAAGTGGCAAACGACTTTTCTTAGCGCAGATAAGGTTTCTTCTCCGAAATGACTTTGTCTATTGTTTGCCTATTGAAATCTTCAAACGAAGTTACAAGGTGTAGACAAAGTCTTCCTAATGGTTCGTCTGTTGGTTTATCTATCCTAAGCGATAGATAAAGTTATGAAGTGCAGACAAATCTCCTTTTTAATCATTCATATGATGGGTTGTCTATTAGAAGTAACAAACAACTTGTTAAGTCATTAATGACTTTCTCTTCAGTGGTTGTCTAATAATTTGTCCATTGCAAGTGACAAACAGCTTTTGCATATAAAGATAGTAGACAAAGTTGTTCTTTTATGGCTGTTGTGGTGCTTCTACTTAGTCTTCTGTATTTTCTATAGATATTGCAGATAAGTTCCTTAGCCTTTTCAGTTCTAGATAATCTTTTTATGAGAGACAAATGCTTGAATAATTTGACTCTATTTTGGTTATTCATTTATCTGAATTCAGCTCTGTTTCATCTCTGCTTCTGCAAACCAAATTTGTTTTTGTGTTGTAGACAAATGTTGATTATAAGCAGTTTATCTAACTTGTCCGAAGAATAATTTGTCTGGATCTTCGGGAGGCAGATGCTATACGACACTGATTTTGTCTGTAGAAGATTTACTCGATTACTTATTGAGGCTTGAACTT
This sequence comes from Pouteria campechiana, assembly GCA_036873735.1. Lineage (NCBI taxonomy): Eukaryota > Viridiplantae > Streptophyta > Magnoliopsida > Ericales > Sapotaceae > Pouteria > Pouteria campechiana. Next base: position 6,716 of record JAYJMB010049532.1, read on the forward strand.
CATATCTACAGATATTCTTTATAGCTTCTTTCAAAGTTTCAGTGTCATTCTTTCTGATAATTCTTGTGTTCTCTCGGTCAATGGATTTTGCTTGCGATGCACTCGTTGTGTACGTTGTTCACTTCATTTGAATTGTTACTTGTGTGTTTATACTTGTTCTGCAATGCTTGGGAACATAGTTGTTACTACCATGAATGTTCACTCATATGTTATTGCTCATCATCAAAACTCAGTTGTTTGCCATATGCACCATTTGGTTCAACAAATCATCATTTTGGAATGAAACTTATTAAATTTGGATGAAGTCAATCGATTCGAAAGTCCACAACATAGTTTAGGAAGATGTTTTATTCCGATCTTCTGAAGTAAATTTTGAAATAACTTCTTTTTCAACTCACTATTATTGTTCGAAATTAATAAGGGTTCATCATTTAGCACTTTCAAATGAAGACTGCTTCTATTCATTTCGGATGAAGTCTCGTTTCGCTTTATATTGTCGGTAGCTAATTTCCAACAAATTTTGCTGACATAAACGAAACTAGACGGACTTGGATTCAAATGAAGGATCTGCTTATTCAGTTTCATCTTAAGCTTTGCTTTGTTTGAAACATCTATTTGTTTTCTCAAAACATTATCCCCATGTTTTCAATAGCTCAATCTTTTAGGATTATGATGAAAAATAATCTAAAACTTTTGCATTCTAAACACTTAGTAGATTTCATCAGTACATAACTTAATCAAGTTGTATTTATCATCAAAATTATGTGTTTACACTAATATATTCTTTTTCTAAAACATCTAGACTTATATCAAGATGTGTATATGTTTGTATAAATGATATTCCAATAAAATACTCACAATCAAAACATATATGTTTACATTTCAAGTTTTCTAAACTAAAAGTATAATTAGCATAAATTACTTTTAAAGTAAATTTATTGTCATCAAAATTATATATATAAATATAACATTTATGCTGAAAATATCCTCGACGCCCTCTATCCTTTTTCAGTCTTGGTGGTATTTTTTGAGGAGCCATGTCAAGCTCAAACAAAAGCCAAGTTGACTGCTAACAGGATAAAAATAATAAAGCACGATTTTGATGCATTAATTACTTTAAATTATTGGACACGTCATTAATTTACAAGCGACCCGAGTAATTAAAAAAGCATTTCGTGCCAAGGGTTCAGTTTGCCCCGCACTTGAGAACGTTGGCTTTTAACGGTGTAGATGAGTTAGAAGAAGCCCGCCCCAGCAAACCCAACTAACCCGAGCATTGTCGGCCACCGTAACTCGGCCCGAGTACCGCCGAGGAAAAAGAGCCGTCGTTTAAATAATGAAGTCTACGACCCTTCTCTTTGAGTTTTCTGCCCCTCCTTTGGCTGCGGAGCTCCCAAAGCCCTGCAAATCCCATCCAATTGTTCTCACTTTTCGCAAAAAGGCCAGACCTTGATAGCGACCTTAATGGCGGGTCTAGAGATGTGCGATGAAACGACGGTCGGCACTGTTTTTCCGCATCTAATATCACGATTTTCAGTCAATTCGTAGGAAAAAGGAGCATATACGTCAAAAAAATACGGAGACCTATCTAGTTCTTTAAAAAGGAGCGGCGTGCGGAGAGGGCTCAGTATTCTTTGAATCTGTCTGGGCTCAGGTCTGGGGTGCCTATCATTTTTCGACCGTAGGAGCCTCAATTTGGTTGTATTTCTCCGTTGATTTGGGAATTCGGAGGATTTCAGCTTGTATTTCTAGTTCTGTTGTGGGTTTCTTGTGCTTTGCTAGATTGTAGGTTTTCTGCATGGTTCTTTTGCAGTTTTCAGATCTCAGGTCTAGATTCTGTAAATTTCAAAGCTTTCTTCCTTGTTGATTGTAGTTAAGATCTTGCGCTACTGTATAGTTTCAATTTTTATCCTCTGATTTGTAGGAATTTTGATTTTATCTCTGTTCAATCCGTCTTTTTGTTTCAATTTGTCTCGATTCACCGATTCTTGAGCTTTTGATTTGAAACTGGTGGAATTTCTAGCTGTTCAGCGGGAATCGCTGAGACTTATTTCTATATCGCCATTTGAATCTCTTGATTTCTTAAGAAGTGTTTAGTTGGTAGAAACATGACGATCGCGAGCCTTGCGCCAGCGAAGGACAAGAAGGAGGAGAGAGAGCGAAAAAACAAGCAGGTTGCCAATGAAAAAACTCCTCTTTTGCCGACCAAGCAAGAGGAAGATGTCGCGCTTGACGGCTTTAGTGGAGCTTCCTTTGCTGGGGCTGTCTTTAACTTGTCGACAACAATCGTCGGAGCTGGAATCATGGGTCTGCCTGCGACAATGAAGGTCTTGGGGCTTGGTCCAGGGATTGCTATGATTTTGTTCGTTGCTTTCCTGACAGAAGCTTCAATCGACATGCTGCTTAAGTTCAGCAAGGCTGGGAAAGTTGTTTCCTATGGAGGAGTAATGGGGGATGCCTTTGGGAAATTCGGGAGGATCCTTTTTCAAGCCTGCGTTGTGATTAACAACATCGGCGTGCTGATCGTGTACATGATCATCATTGGTATTACCTCACATCCTGCCACATCTGAATTCCTTTCTTCTAGGGGCTGCAGAAAGTAGTCTCCAGGATTTTTCATTTATTTTGATTGAATAATTCCATAGAAAAGGAAGAAAAGAGAGAGAAATTTCCATGGCTGATTTGACATCCGACTACTGTTGAGAACTTTTTTTTTTGTTACCCATATTTTATTTATTATCATTTACGGTTTTAACTTCAAATGCGTATTTTAGCTTTATTTGACATCATCTTTTCCATCGGTCGCATCATTCTTTTTATTCTTTCCAATTTTTCCATCCAATCAATCACCCCCGAATTGTTCATATCACGGACATGTTTATAAGTTTTTCTTACTGATTCTTAATATATTCATGAAACCTTATTATGATAAAAAGCACAGTGGAAGTAGTTTGTCTTTAACCATCAGTAAACATAGGTTGAAGGAAACTCCAGCAATCGATTCGACAGGATCCAAAAATTTATTCCTTAACTCGCAACTTCTGCTGTGTGACCCTCTTTTAGCTGAAATTTCGAAGATGTTTAATTAGCAATGGAAATTAACATTTTCCGATATTCTTGAATAGCCGAACTTTTAAGGAGAGAGACATCGGTTGTAGCTTTTGTAATGAACAATTTTCATGGTTTTGACGACTTCCTAAGACATCTGTTATCGTTTATATGATAAACAGTTGAGATGGAAGTCGGCTTCTACCTCTCATATATTGAACCTTAATTTCATGATCCAACTCCCTTGTTTATGGTTATTGCTCTGTTAATTGCAGGGGTGAATTAGGCGAATTACTATCATGTCTGTTGAACGGAGTTGGACTGTATAAAAATAACTATCAGTCTTAGGAGAAATGCTTTTACACAGTTTTTGAGTTTCACCATCCAGCAATTAATCAACAGGCAGTCTGAAATAATGAGTGACTTTGGGAAAGGATAAATTGTTATGAATCACTATATGTTGAAGCTGTTGTGTTCTTTTCAAGACTCACCTTTTACCCCTATGAGGAATCACGATCCTTTTGTTTAGTTTCTCTTGCTAACCATGGATGACTAGTTTTCAAACCTAGCTTACCAGTCATTCTGATTGATGTTTTCTCTTTAAATATGCAGCACCGTGTACATTTCCCCTTGCTTGGGGTTTGTAAAAGTTGATTAACTAATCTAATGGCTTGTGAATTTTTTTTGGTCAGGTGATGTGCTTTCTGGAACATCTTCCAGTGGAGTTCACCATTCTGGTATTTTGGAAGGATGGTTTGGAGCACACTGGTGGAATGGGCGTTTCTTTGTATTGCTTGTTACAGCACTTGGTGTATTTGCTCCATTGGCGTGCTTGAAACGTGTGGGTAAGTGTTTTCAATTTCTTATTCACTGTGCCCATTCTATATTTACCAAATTATCATTCCTTTTCCTATTAATATGTTGTCATATTTGCTGTTGATTTTCTTATAAGCATATCTTTCTTGTTTGGCTTTTCTCAATTTGCCATACTCAAATTTGGTTGAAAATTCTGATGTTAGCAAGTTTACCTAGCCATCTATTCTTGTTGTTCCTGATGCATACAAAATTGTCCTTTCTTTTTCCTCTCGCAGATTCATTGAGATATACTTCTGCCTTATCAGTTGCACTAGCAGTTGTATTTGTCATTGTAACTGTTGGAATCACAATCATCAAGTTGATAAATGGCAGCATAGGGATGCCTAGATGGCTCCCTAATATCACAGACTTGACCTCTTTCTGGAAACTCTTCACAACAGTGCCTGTTCTTGCCACAGCTTACATATGCCATTTCAATGGTTGGTAAGCTGAAACCCATCTCTCAAATTAAGATTTAATGTTTTCATTTATTAAAATCAAAGTATAGTTCTTGGTTTTCCACCTTCAAATTATTCGATTCTTGGAGTACCAATCAAATTTACTCTGATTTTGCAGTCCATTCCATTGAAAATGAGCTCGAGGACTCATCTCAAATACAATCGATTGTGCGGACATCACTTACTCTATGCTCAACCGTGTATATAACAACAAGTTTCTTTGCCTTCCTCCTCTTTGGTGATGCAACCCTTGATGATGTGCTTGCCAACTTTGACTCCAACCTTGGCATCCCATATGGCTCATTGCTAAATGATGTGGTCCGCATCAGCTATGCCATCCACCTCATGCTCGTGTTCCCCATTGTCTTCTTCGCACTTCGTCTCAACTTTGATGGGCTTCTCTTTCCCTCTTCAGGCCCTTTGGTATTGAACAACCGAAGGTTTGGGTTGATAAATGCAGGGCTTATAGCTGTTGTGTTCTTAGGCGCAAACTTTGTACCAAGCATTTGGGACGCCTTCCAGTTCACTGGGGCAACTTCTGGAGTTTGTATTGGTTACATCTTTCCAGCTGCCATAACCCTGAGGTGAGATTCCATTTTTTGTGGTTTGATATTTCTGTAGGAAGTATAGATTCGGCACGTACTTGTGGCTGCAATGGGGACTATTAGGCCTTTGAATCTGTTAGTAAGTTTAGGTCTGTCTGCATTGTAACTGCTTGAAAACACAGAATACATTGAAAACATGGTGATGCCATACATTCGCTGCAAGGCAATTGAGAAAGGATTCCAACATTCTCCATGGTTTGCAAATAAAGCGTGCATCAAGGGAAAAATGATTTACCAAGGAATCCCTGCTTTGTCTTTCTTTATAAGCATGGTGCCTCACATCCATAGTGGTTGCCCAACCAGGTCCAGTCCTGCCTTTTCCAGCAGCTTCCTTTGGATGACCAGTTAACATATTAAGCAGTTAATTTGTTTGGTATTCCATATCTTCAAAGAATTTCAAACCTTGTAGGAAAACTATACTTGGAATGTAGTCTTTCTTAAGTACATGAAGGTCGAATGGTTTGACCTGTCAATGTATGTGCCGCATAAATATGTTTAAGATAAAAGGATTGAGCATCCAGCCTATGTGAATATGAAATTAGAAGAACACCTGCCTGGATTCAGGTGAGGGTATATTCATGATGGTGAACAGCATTAATCTTGCTTGTGCTGATGTATCCCTTTATTATTCTGTAGCTGCCTTATTTTGGTACACGAAAATAGTGGTCATGACAAGAATTGTTTCTGAACTATCATTTGTGGTTGTGCATGAAAATTGGGCAATTATCTTACCTGGCCATCCTTTAATCATAGTAGATGGGAATGCTTCTGTCTTCTTTGAAGTCTTTGCCTTGCATCTTTTGCAATTGACTGCCTTGGATACAAGGCTTTAAAAGCATTTCTACTGGGAAAAGAGGGAGTAGATAACAGTCTGGGATACGGCTAGGTGAAAGCTCACCTAGCCGTATCCCCAAGTCACTGAATTAATTGTTTGCTTATTTTAAGTTCTCTGACAAAGGAGTATGTCTCATTCTCCCTGGTGTTAATTCATTTATAACCTATCCTATAATTTCCGTATTTATCTGGCATCCCTAACTTGTGATTTGTGAAATGTATTTTGTGTCCTATTTCATTATTTGCTTATGATCCCTGAGCATGTTCCGTTCGTCTGCTTCAAGGTATTGTAACAATTCACTAGTATTCCAAAGCTTGTATCTGTGGTCTTTTCCTGCATTTTAAGTGCATGCCCATGTTCCCTAGTTATGATCTAGGGAGAATAGGATGGCCAAGCAAATCACCATGGGGGGGTGGGCCAAGGCTGATGCGATTGACAAGAATTTGGACCATGACAACCACAAAACTTTTTTTTATCACTCTGTTCATACATACAGCATTAGTAATTTAGTATAGTATCGAACAGTGATCAATGCATCTTCTCACGTTGACAACCATCTTTTGTGACCACTGTGGCAATATGTGTGCATTCGGCATGCACATGCTAGTAGATTACCAAGTTACTGTATTGCATTTCAATCTGCAGTTCCTTCGTTACCATGTATCCTCTCCTTGTTTCTTACATTCCCTTTTCCTTCTCAGGGATTCATATGGAATTGGAACAAAGAAGGACAAGATCCTATCCATTTTCATGATCATCTTGGCCGTTTTCTCCAATGTGATCGCAATATACAGTGATGCCTACTCCATCTTCAGGAGGGGGCAGCAAGCACCTATTTCATAAAGCTTGATGACGTGCCTTACAGAAGGTAGTGCAAGGTGGACCCATCATTTGTAAATGCATCAAACAGTACGATTGGGCATCCAGTCCGAAAAAAATTTCAGTTCTAGGTGTATTGGTTGATAAGCTAAAGGAACATGATCAATGTGCCAGATGATTTTGTTCCCCAAAGCGCACATGATTTGGTAATGTTGCCGTTCTTAAGGTTTGTTGTAGGTTTTTTAGTAAACTTGCTATTGCTTGTTCAATGTAAGCGTGGAAATGCTATTTTGCTTTACATGGGTTGCAATGAAAGAAGTCATAGTCACCACCTGAGTATGTTGTTTTGTGAACATATAATTTAGAAAAGACAAGGAATCCATATACCCCCACACCCCCAATTTCAAGCCATTTGGAATTGGGATGGGATTAGTTAGGATCACTCGGCTAAGGGAGATCATGCTAGGGATTTTTGCATTTCTTGATCTCCTTTAAGCTGAAAGTTTTACTTGGAAATTTAGATTTTAAGCTGCATCTTGAGTATTGCCAAGCCACTGTGGCCCGCCCAATGAGTTGACTATGTTTAAACACCTTAATTGCAAATTACCAAATAAAACATGATTGATCTGCAGTCAATTTAAATCAACCTATGGTCGCTCTTTTAGGCAACTGGGTTTTTGACTATGTTTAAACACTTTAATTGCAAATTACCAAATAAAACATGATTGATCTGCAGTCAATTTAAATCAACCTATAGTCGCCCTTTTAGGCAAATGGGTTTTTATTTGCAGACTAAAACTAGCCCAAATGATAAATCTACTTAATTTTCAAGCCAAGAAGCCTAATCTAGGATCCGGAACCTATAACCAAATGAGCTGTTTTATGCTACCAATAATAATAGGCTAATGGGCTTGTCTTTGTTGCTTCTTTGGTCTGTATCACCCAATGAACCCATCGCATAAAAGGTTAGGACGACAAAAAAAAAATTCAACATGTCATTATTAAATAAAAAATACTTTATTTCTATCATTTCATGGCAAGTGGACGTCACATCCTGTAATCAACCGAGTTACATTCTATCATTGGTCACCAATATTTTTTAAATTTTTTATGATGCAGCACACGATGCTAGTGCATTAAAAAATTCCAATGCAGTCACAACTAACTGGCTACTGCCGTCCTCATGCACCGGAATCTGCTGCCTATGGTTTTGTTGTATTCGAAACTGTTAGGTGATTTGCAAGCAATCAGACGTCATGAATGAGATCTGTTATGGCCCATGTGGATGGTTTGTAGGGACGAGATTCAAAGAGCTGCGGAATTGGAGGAAGAAATTGCCTTTTGAGGCAGCCCAAGAGCCGTCGACCAGCTGACGATGGTTTTGACCATGGTCAGTGATTATTGGCCTACCTCCGCTGTGGCCTATGTGAGTGCAGCCAATGCCGTTCCAACGATGGATGTGGCCGGGGCTGCATTTCATGGTGAGTATATTAGGAAGACATATTGGTGGTTGATGCCAGTAAGATATTGGAAATAATGTCAGTAAAATACAAACTTTTCAAAAAAAATAAAAATAATAATTGAAATTAAAGAATAATGAAAATAAGTAAGAATGTTTAGAAATAATTATAATATAGCATCTATCAAAATAAGAAAACGTGGTAGCTAATACATCACTTTTTTTTTTCAAATGCAATATTCAATCAATTTTTTGCATGCCACAGCAGAGGGCTTATATTATTGTGTCTTTATTCCAACATATTTTTTTTTTCATCTTGTTCTTCATATTTTACATTTTTTTTACTGACAACCTATTTTGCATTTTCTTAAGCTTTAGACTTTTTTTTGTTACTCCATGTTAGAACATGTGATAAATATTTACTCTATGACTATTAACTATATCTTTTTTTATTCCTCTACTTGCTGAATAAAATTTGCAATATGGAAGGAGATGCATTTGAAAAGGATGTATTAACCTCTCTATTTATAAAAGAAAGCGATATAATAATTATTTTAATTAATTTGTATTTTTGCATATATTTTTAATAATTATTATTATTTTATAAAAAAAAACTTATTTTGCTGAACATGCATTCTAAAAACACATTTCTAGCACGCACCGTTTCAAACACATTACCCTTTCGGAAAATACTCTGAAAATTTTAAATCATTTTGAGTAATTACTCATGACAAATCAAAGGCGTAGATCAGTCACTTCGATCAAGGCCCAGTAAAAATAAAGATGGAAAAGAGAATTCCTTAGCTGGATCCCACTCCTCCTCTCACATTTTCAACTGCGCGTAGGATTTTTATCCGAATACTGGCATTATAGGCCGTAGGCCACAGCTAGAGGTGGACCCCACAATTTGTACGGCCGGGAATGATCGCATGCATTTCATCCGAGCTACAGGTTAGGCAGCCGCACGGTGGTAATTTCGTAATTGTAGGTTACGGACGGAGAAACGTGCACGTGCACTTGCACATTGGATGCTTGAACAATTGCCCTGCGAGACCACGGAAAAACTTTACACATGCACTGATTCAACAATCTCATCCAGCCAAGATTTCTGCGCTGGTTAGACTTGCTGGAGGTGATGGCTAACTCGGATTGAAAAAGAAGGATAAAGAAAATCATTTCAACCGTACTTTGTAAATATGGTGCATAAAAATAAATTAGATAAAATTTGTACATAAAAATTAAAGATAAGGGTTTAAAATATAAGTAATAAAAATAAAAATAAAACTATTAAATTAAATACATGCCATGTTAATTAAGTAAGATTGAAAAATAATAATAATAACAGGTTTTCATATTTTTTCCCAATACGGTCCAAATGCGCCCTACTTCCTTATGTTTGGACGTCTATCATTAAAATGGTAGCCTTGCGTCTTGATTACTTCATCATTTGAAGATTTTTTAAATTTCTAATTACCGGGGAACATGCGCATTTACTTTGCCTATAAACGCGGGCCGTGCCCCGACGAGTACCAAAATTACAATTGTCTACTTCTCATTAGTTTACAAGACGACACAAGTCAGAAAACCGCCCATCATCCATTTCCGCTCCTTATTTAATGGTTGATTGTGCCGACGGTCCAGATCAAAAGCCCAACAGCTCGAGCATCGTCGCTCGCCGTTACTCGGCTCGATCGCCGCACAAGAACTCAACAAATAAATGATGGAGTCGACGACGCCATTTTTGCAGCCCATCCCAGCGCAAGTTCGTTGCATTTTCGCACGCCGGCTCCGCCTTCCGCGAAAGCGATAGACTTTGACAGAGACGTTAATTGCGGGGTTGGAGCTGTGAAAAAATCCCTGCTTTTCTCTTAGAATCCAGACAGAAGATATTTTGAGAAAAGCAGCGGTCGCCAATCTCTTCCGCGTCTGACGACATCATTTTCAGTCAATTCGTAGGGATAAAAAGGCCGGGTACGTGAAATCTGCGGAAGGATTATACATTTCTCTATAAAAGGAGAGGCGTGCGGGGCAGATTGGGATTGATTTTAATAGCAATCGGTTTGGTCTGAGGTCAAGGGTTCCTTGCGTTTTTATGTCATAGGAGCTCCATTGTAGCTTTGTTTCTGTGGGTTTCGTGCTTGCGTAGATTTTTGGGTTTCTGCTCCGATCTTTTTTCCGTTTTCGGATCTCAGGTGAAGAATCTGTAAATTTCGTAGCTTTCCTTGTTGACTGAAGTGAAATCGGTTGAAGATCTTGCATCGAAAGTTCGATTTGTTATATTCCGAAAGCAGAAAGTTCGATTTTTTTTTATTTTTTTTTTTGCTGTTTCATTACATATTGATTTCTATTGTTTCTATTCGAGACTTCAGCCGCCGATTCTTGAGCTTTTCAATTTGAATCCAGTGAAATTTCTAGCTGGGCAGCGAGAATCGCTGAAACTTGAGGTCAAATCTCTCAAGTGATTTAGATATTTCATTTTCATCGGTTGACTTCTGCCGGAAGTGGCGAGTTGGTAGAAATATGACGATCGGGAGCCTTGCGGAGAAGAGGCAGCAGAAAAACAAAAAAGTTGCGGATGAAAAAACTCCTCTCTTGCCCACGAAGCATGAGGAAGATGCCGCACTTGACGGCTTTAGTGGAGCTTCTTTTGCTGGTGCTGTCTTTAACCTGTCGACAACAGTCGTGGGAGCTGGAATCATGGCTCTGCCTGCAACAATGAAGGTGTTGGGTCTTGGTCCTGGGATTGCCATGATTGTATTCGTTGCTTTCCTGACAGAGGCTTCGATCGACATGCTGATTAGGTTTAGCAGGGCTGGGAAAACAGTTTCCTATGGAGGAGTGATGGGAGATGCCTTCGGGAAAATCGGAAGGATCCTTTTGCAAGCCTGTGTTGTGATTAACAACGTTGGTGTGCTGATAGTGTACATGATTATCATTGGTATTACCTCTCACCCAAATCTGTCTTTTCTTTATTCAATGGGCTGCCGGATGCAATATCGTGTTGATTTTACACTGGTATTCTCAGGTTTTTCTTGTTGATCATGCATGAAGCTTTATGGTAATGAAAAGCAAAATTGAATAATTTGTCTTTAACCATCAGTAGGGATTGGTGGAAGGGAAATCCTGACTGAAGAGGAACCAAAATTTCTTCCTTGAATGGCAACTACGCTCCTCTGCGTACTCTATTTTTAGCTTGAATGAGGTGTTTAATTGGCATTTGGCAATGGTGATTTAACTGTTCTGATATCCTTGAATAGGTCTATTTTCCGAAAGAGTCATTAAACAATCGAGATGGTCATCCTTTTTATGTTAGAATGGACGGTATTGTTTTCTTTGACTTCCTATGCCATCTGTTATGGTTTGTAAAATAAACAGTTGATGCTTTGAATTCCTCAGTCAGTCTTAGGAGAAATGCTTGTACACGGCGTTTGAGTTTCACTATCTAGCAATTAATGGACAGGCAGTCTGAAATGTTGAGCGACTTTTCGGAAGAGCCATTGTTCCCATAACAATATGTTGAGCCTTTCCTGTTCTTGTCCAAACTTCCCTTCTGTCCCTCCTTGTAATCATATTTGTTCTTTTGGTTTAACTTTTCTTGATGACCTTGGATGACTAATTCTCACACCTACCTTGCTGGCTATTTCAATTTGTGTTTTCCCTTTAAATATGCTATGCTAGTTGGCTTTCCCGTTGCTTGGGGTTGGTTAAAATATATTATATTAACTAATGTAAGGCTTGTGAAATTTATTTGGCCAGGTGATGTGCTTTCTGGAACATCCTCCAGTGGAGTTCACCATTCTGGGATCTTGGAAGGATGGTTTGGAGCACACTGGTGGAATGGGCGTTTCTTTGTCTTGCTTGTTACAACGCTTGGCATATTCGTTCCATTGGCTTGCTTCAAACGTGTGGGTACGTGTAGCCCCCTTGTTATTATCTGTGCTTATTCTATATTTAGTTTTCCTATAAATATGTTGCCATGTCTTCTGTCAATTTTCTCATTGGCATGTCTTTCATGTTTGGCTTTTCTCAAATTCCCTACTTTTCATTGGTCGAAGATTCTGATGTTTGCAAGTTTTTCTACCCATTTATCTTGTTGTTCCTATCTTCCTGATGCATACAGTCTTTATTTTTCATTTTGCAGATTCATTGAGATACACTTCTGCCTTGTCAGTTGCGCTAGCAGTGGTATTTGTCATTATTACTGCTGGAATCACAATCATCAAATTAATAAATGGCAGCATAGCAATGCCCAGATGGCTCCCCAATATCACAGACCTGACATCTTTCTGGAAACTCTTTACCGTGGTGCCCATTCTCGTCACTGCTTACATTTGCCATTATAATGGTATGTAAGCTGCAAACCTATCTCTAAAATTAGGATTTCATGTTTTCAATTATTCAATGATTTCTTAATTCTTTGTTTGCCATCCTCGAATGATTTGATTGTTGGAGTTTCAATCAAATTTACTCTTATTTTGCAGTCCACACCATTGAAAATGAGCTCGAAGACTCCTCTCAAATAAAGTCAATTGTGCGGACGTCACTTGCTCTCTGCTCAACTGTATACATAACCACAAGTTTCTTTGGCTTCCTCCTCTTTGGTGATGCAACCCTTGATGATGTGCTGGCCAACTTTGATGCCAACCTTGGTATACCATATGGCTTATTGCTAAATGATGCTGTCCGCGTCAGCTATGCTGTCCACCTCATGCTTGTGTTCCCCATTATCTTCTTTGCACTTCGTCTCAACTTGGATGGCCTTCTTTTCCCCTCATCAGGCCCTTTGGTTTTAGACAACCGAAGGTTTGGGTTAGTAAGCGCAGCGCTTATAACTGTAGTGTTCTTGGGTGCGAACTTCATACCGAGCATTTGGGATGCCTTCCAGTTCACTGGGGCCACTGCTGCAGTTTGCATTGGATTCATCTTTCCAGCTGCCATAACCCTGAGGTGAGATTCCCCTTCTTTGGTCTGAAATTTCTTTATGAAGTATAAACATTAGTATTTATCCAATGAGGTCTACTGGTCCCCTTTGGAATCTGTTTGCAAGTTCAGTTCCTTCCATGGCAGGGCTGTTTAGAAATATGGAATACATGGAGAACATATTAATTCCGTACTCATGTGCAAATGGGAAAATTGCCATGATTATGCCAAGGAATCCCTGCCTTGTCTTTATAAATCAAACGCATTAAGCAGTTAAAATGTTTGGTATTCCATATCTTCAAACAATTTCTAACTTTATAGGCAAACTGCACTTGGGATTTGCGCTTTCTGAAGGATGGGAAGGTCAATTGGTTTGGCCTTTCAACATTTGTAATGAATA
>JAYJMB010049543.1:11938-29635 GCA_036873735.1 Pouteria campechiana
TTTTTTTTTTTTCAATTTGATCCGGCCAAACTAGTTGTATCCATTATGTGAAATGGAATGTATCCCTTAAATTTAGTATATACCTAGGGGGTGGTTCATGCGTTGGTCACCAAGTTACACTAATTTAATCAATATAAGTCCAATTCATTGGTTCGAAGATTTTTTCCAACCCGATTAATTCAATCCAAATTAGTCCAATCAATAGATCAAATATAATGCTAGGATTAGATTAATGCAAAGTTCTAGAATAAGTTTCATTTTATGGCTTGGATTGTGTCCATTTTATCAATTTTATCTCCAATTAGTTAATTTAGAGATTTTCACTAAATCAGCCTACCATGGTCAAATTGATCAAATCCATTGCATGAAAATAATTTACTATAATAAATGTATGAAGTGAATAATGTCTTATGGCTTAAATTGCATCAATTTGATCCAGATCTCCGTAATAAAATCGAATAATCAGGCGATAAATCGAATCCGTGGACAACCAATCGTTTGCGACTGCTTATAGTTTGTTGCCATACAAGCGAAAAGAAGACGATGATTTCCAACAAGAATCATCTTCGCCGTGGCCTAATGCTCTGATGGTTCGGATCTTCTACAAAATTAGGGCGGTGTCTGTAAAAACCTTGGCCGACACAACTCGCCGTCCTCCCAGCTGTACCTGACGAAGTGTCTTGTACAGCGTCGTTACGACATCCGTTTTCATCGGCGCTCTTTTTAAACATTTCAAACATTAGAGAAGCGAGACTGGCAAAAAACCCTGCAAAATCTCTACCCCTCGCCTTCGAAGATGGCAACGGGTTCTCCCCGGAACCGCATCGATCAGGTTTCATCTCTCCTCCTCTCTCCGAACGAGAAATCTTTCTGTTTTTCACTTCTGTCAGCTTCCAGAATCCCGTTGAAACAGTTTCGAAATTTCAGTTTTTTGCCAATTTCTGCCTTCTCTACTATTCCAAACTAACATGGAGAAGATCGATTTCTGCTATCCTTTTTCCTTCAATCGTAATCATTCAAACAGAAATCGTGCTGCAAAAGAAGGGACATTAGGCTATAGGCGGTGGATTGCATCTGGTGGTCATAGCTGTCGATTTGGCGGCTGTGTTGTCTATCTCGCTATCTTTCCGTTGGATCCACTACAGGCATCAGTTGCAGCCAGTTTATACTAACCTAAATCGCAGGATGCTGCCAAAGAGACACCTTGAATGTCGTTTACAAGAATTTGCGATTGAACCTGTTGTGAATCCGAGGATTCAAAAAAAGCCTAAAGAGATCGGATTGTTAACATATGCGATGGACTCAAACACGAAGTGTCTCAAAAGATCAATATCAAGGGACTTAATACGGATAGCACATCTAAAGGGAATACCCAGACTGGAACATACTAGCTGTAGACTACACTTCCTTGATATTAGTGGACTGGAAGCCATTACGGCATTGGTTTCCTAACTACTTCTGAGGGGCTTAGGAATCTCCATCTTGGAGATTTTTGTAGGATGGTCCATTCCTCATTCTTTGCTTGGGTGCTTAAGGAATGTTCACCTGCAAACAAATTCCACCGGTTATGCAAAATTGTGTGATACTTTGGTATAGAACAGAAATATGATAGAGGAGGAAAATAGAAGCCAAAAAGTGGAATCTGACCTATGCATCGTGCTCGAAGCATCATATTATTGCATTCTTTTTGATGTGTGTTTTCAAACTTGTGCCAACCTGAAAGATAAAATTGATAATCATGTCATTTGGTTCTCTGCTTGAATGTGTGTTTGGATATGTTAATAACTTTGGTTACATGAATCAGTTTAACAGAGAAGAACAAACCAACTGATAACTCTTCTTGAGACTTGACTGAGAGGTTAGAAAGTGGAATCCTAAACTGCATTTAAGCTACCTCTGAGGCAAGCCTGAAAAGGGATATAATGTGATCCGAGGCTTCCTTTTTATGAATACTAAATAAGTTGATTAAACTACAGACATCCCCTGTCCTTCCTGCTGAAAGTAATTATTGCACTTCGATAAAACAATGCAACTTGAAACTACACTGTTCTCTTCCTAATCAATTCATGTTCCTGCCTTCTGCAGTTTTTTGCTTCAAAGAAGAAGAAACCTATATTGCCAGGAGAGAAAGGTGAAGAACCCAACAGTGATTTGAAAATCAGATTGGATGGATCACCTAGTGCTAAGGGTTCTTTGAACAGCTTCTTAGTGAGTTCCCATCATGCAAAAAGTCTGGCCAATCCTTCCTACCCAGGTCATGCTGTTGTATCTAGTCAAGATCCTGCTAAAAAGAATTTGACATTGGAGATTGATCTAGATTCTGAAGTTTCGCATAAGCCCATAGCCCTGTCAAATGATTTTGGAAGCCAAGTGCTTTCTGAAAATGCTGAAATCTTAAATGGAGCACAAAAAGAGGCATCGTCCGAAGTATCAGAAGAAAACATTGGGTCCAATGAACAAAAGAATGTTGTTAGGGGCCCTCTCAAGGAAGAGAATATTCCAAATTTTGCTCCTGAAGAGGGGGCACCAGTGACTTCATCTTGCAAGGGAAAATTGGAACTCAAACGATTTGCAGCTGATTTTTTATCTTTATATTGCAGGTGATCTTTAAGTTGTTTTGCTTTCATATCTTTTTGTTTCAAAAGGAACAGAGTTTTATAGTATTCAACTATTTTTAGATGTTGTTATATTGAAGATTTCTACTTTGAAGTGATAATCAACAATAGAAAATTCAAGTGGCCTGAGAATACCAATGGATCACATAATTACTTGATCCGGGACATTCATCAGGCACAGTCTGTGTGACTGGTTGTTAGATCATTAGTTCATAACTCATGGTCCAGCATTCAGGTGAAGATTTGCATAAAAATGGCTAGAAAACAGGATCCAATGCCAGATTCATTTGGTGTACGAGGATTGAGGACTACCAACTTCCATATTCAACTTCTACATTTGACCTGCTATAAGTGACTGGCCTGATACTTGGACAAGCCTAGACCAAGTGTGTCTGCCTGGCAAACAGTCTGGGGCTCTTGTGAGTAAAATTCGCCTGCATAGGCTATTCCATGTAGCATTCTCATTCGGGCCTTGTGAATAAAATTTCCCTTTTATGGTTCAGCTAAAGCACTGGGTTTATAATATTTTTCGCACTGTTTGTGGTGTAATGTGTGTGTGTGTGTTTTACCTATTTATTTCAGTGAAGTCCCAGCCGATAAGCAGAAGTCAAATGGTCAAAAGAGAAATGGAAGCCCGTCTTTACTAGTTGCAGATAGCAAAACATCTAAGAAGAAGCACTGCATTTCAGATCATGACCACTTCCAAACATGTTCTAAGCAAGAATGCTTTGAACATGTTAAGTTCGGATTGAGCAATAAGCCTTTGGAAACAACAAGTAGCCATTCTATAGATAGTAGGGTAAGAACTAGTAGGCCCTTTTATGATTTCAACATCACTAATGTCATTTACTAATCATTTGGTTTAAATATTAGCAGGGAACTGTCAGTAATCAAGGCAAGGAATGTGATAACACAAACGTTGAGTTTCATGCTGGCTTGAGAAAATGCAACCAGACACCTACTTCAGACAGAAGTAACACAGATTGTATTACACCTGGTCCATTGATTAAATTCACTTCTAATCATGAAACTCCCAAGTTGGGGCAGCGGAACTCTATATTTTCTCCAGGAGATGCATTCTGGAATGAGGCGATCCAAGTTGCAGATGAGTTATTTGCTCCAGTAGATAAAGCTTCAGTTCAAGCTTCCAAATCAGTTAAGGTTATTGATGGTCCCTGTGAGCAAGAAAGCACTTGCTACGTGGAAAGTGTAAGGACCGTTGGAAATTCAGCCAGATCAGGTGTAAATGATTCTGGGAAATTAGAGAATCTTGCAAAAGATGAAAGCATTTTGCGTGAAGTGGTTTATCATAAAGCATCCCCATGGCCCATTAGACATTTCGACTTCTCACATGATGAGAAAAATTTGGATGATAATGGTCACTGTCAATCTCTAGAAAACAATACAAAGTGCATTTCTTGTATAGGAAATGAACTTACTAAAGATTCAGCTAGTTGCAAGGCTGTTAACATTAATCAAGGTAGCTATGAAGGAGAACTCAGACCTTTACCTGTGTCATTGGACATGGACCAAAATGCTTCAGCTTTGTCTGTCAATGGAGAAATGCGTGCTTCTGTTTCATCCATAGGGGATGGGAATGCAGGTCTCCAGAGCCAAGAAAATGCACTTGCAGGGCAAACTAAGAATAGTTCCTTCAACTGTGATCAAGTCACTACTCCAAGTTCAAGGGCAACAAATGCCAATTTACAACTTAGCAGTTGGCTTCCTCCTGAAATATGTAGCATTTATATGAAGAGAGGCATCTTGAAACTTTATCCTTGGCAGGTTTCTTCTGCTCCTGTCATGATAATCTCTTTCAGCTTTGCTGTTGAAGTAATGGAAAAACAGACAATTTAGTCTTGTTACTGCTTGTTTATGGATTGTGAAATAAGGGTTGGGTATGTTCCACTAATAGTTTGAAATCATGGGAAATATCATCAACCATCTACAGAAACAAGATTGCAGTTTATTTTATTGTCAGTGCTCTTCTAAAACGTCTCACTTATCATTGTGGGGTTTAACTTTCTTGTTGATCTTTGGTGCTTGCATCTAGCATCAATAGCACTGCAGGACTTTCTCATTTAATTCACTTCAGTTCTTTTTCTATGTTACCCTCAATCACGTGATTATTATTAGAGAGCATGCAGCCTGTTTTTGAAATTTTGTAAATAGATAGCTAAGCTTATTATGTCTTATTTGATGTCTGTTGTCAGTGTTTCACTCATCTCATTGTGTTATTTGCAGGTAGTTTATCTCATTCCAGCTCTTGTTCCTTGATTTGTTGTTTGGTTTTGGTTTATCTTAACATATGTCACCTGCAGTCACGAATTGTCTTAAACTGCATTTTTTTTCCTTCTTTTATATTCTAATTACATTTTTTTGACTTCTAAGTAACAGTCACGTGCTACAATGTGGTATCTGTGGCTTCTCTGCTTTTTACATAATTAAAGTTGAAGTTGAACCTGAGCTTATTGAAGTTTCATAATTTAACATTTTTGCTTATCTCATCTATTTGCTGGGTTTGGATGTGCCAACTCACATATTCTTGCTTCTTCCTGAACGATGAATTTTCTAACTTCTGTTGTTTAAGTGTAGGTCGAATGCCTCCAAGTTGATGGTGTCTTGCAGAAAAGAAGTCTTGTTTACTGTGCATCTACAAGGTATACATTATTAAGAAGCTGAAGTTCATTTCTCAGTATTTTATTGTCCTGGTTTTGTTGTTCACTTTTCTTATGCTATAAATGTCATTCTTGCTGCAATTCTTCCTTAATTTATTTTTGTAAATGTCTTGCATTACTAATTTATTCGACCATAGCAGTAGTTTAACTTTACCTTTGGAGTAAAAATGCCTAGCATCATTGTAGAGAATTCTATTAATTCTTATATCTTTTCTTCAAGATCTCAAATAATGGTTTTTGAAATACATTTTGGGCATAAACAGGAATGTACATGCTTACTCGTTGTTACTGAGTGCTTACACAGTTATATCTTATCTGATAATTAGCCAGCAAAGTATTGTTCAGAAAGGTTCCACATCAAACATTTTGAATGATTAGGAATGTTTAACAATAGGACTTTTGTTACTACTGACCCACTTAATGGATACTGTTGTTTGGCAAAGGCTGACAGCTATGCATAGTGTGATGCGGGAGCCATGCTAACTGGGTGGTAAATCCAACTGATGGTTCATTACGGTGCTAGGTAAAATTTTGGGGTTGGCCCAACTGATGCTGTTAATCCAATTTTCTGCATTACAGTGCTGGTAAAAGTTTTGTTGCTGAGATATTGATGTTGCGGCGGGTCATTTTGACTGGAAAAATGGCGTTGCTTGTCCTTCCATATGTGTCTATTTGTGCAGAAAAGGTCTTCATATGTTTCCCAAATATAGAGGACTAAGGCTGTCAATGGGCCGATACTCCGGTACTGAGGCCCTTGCTATGTTGGATCTGGAAGTTGAGCTGGGAAACAGCATAATGGCATGAAAATCTTACATTAGAATGACCATGTCATCTGTAAAATGGGCCTGAATTTACACTCATCAGTCTCAGTAGAGGACTGAATCTGGGACATTGACTGTTAATTAATTTGTTGGGATGAAAATCAGGAAGATGTCCATTGAACATTCATAAATATGGGACCAAAGATTTCCATGCAGGCTGATGATGGAATGGCCAACTCAGTCCATTGACAGCCCCATTAAGGATTTAGTTGCTTATTCATTTGTTTCTCAATCATTGGACATTTGTTCCATATGTGCAGGCTGATCATTTGGAAGGAATTCTTGAGCCATATGGTAAGCATGTTAGAAGTTTTTATGGTAATCAGGGTGGGGCAACAATTCCTAAAGACACTTCTGTAGCTGTTTGTACAATAGAGAAGGCAAACTCCCTTGTTAATAGATTGCTTGAAGAAGGGCGCCTTTCGGAAGTTGGAATCATTGTGGTAGATGAACTTCATATGGTAAGCCATGCTTCCAACATTTTGGGCACCCTTCATGCACCTAGGCGCATTTGTTTCCTTCACTTGTTTGCCACCTCCATTTTGTTTCTTCCTGTGATCCATCGTGGATCAAGCCTATTCCATTTTTTACATTATATGCATACCATGACTTGTCAATTTCAATTACTGTGGTTCTGAGCTTACTGGTTGCTTGGAGATAAGAGGTGGCATGCCCTCTTTTATACTTTGTTTGACACTCCTTTGTGTGTGATTGCTGATATTAAAACCTTGTAAGTGTTTCTTACCTTATGAAGGGAGACTTGTTCATTTGGCTCTGATGTAACCTTTTAAGGAATAAGTGAAATACTAATAAATTACAATGATGACTTAAGAATTGAGAAATCTTGATAATTGTGCTGTATGCTTCATAATTTTCCATCATTTGGCACTGGTGGGGTTGGGGTGGGAGGGGTTTCTTTCTACGCTTACTAAGGTTTTAGTGATTAAGAATGTTGGCCTTGTATCATGAAGAGAATGTAAAGTGCATGTCCATTCTTGTTTATTTTGATTAGGTCAAACCAAATCTAGTCAGAATTCTTTAGCTACCATGGAACTAAGAATACATGAACTCTAAGATAATGAAAGTAACACATTTTTTGGATGATATACTCAATCTTATCAATTGTTTTGTGGAATTGACTCTTCTCCAAAATAATATTTATGCCTATCTTTCCTAGTAGTTTTAGTGTCCAAGATTAGCCAATTCCTGAAGTGCATATTTTATTTCAATTTTATTTTATTTTATTTTTGGTTAAGGCAATCATTTTCTGTGGAGGTCTCATGGCACATAAACACTTCCTTTCCCATTAGTTTGTGCTGGCGGCCTCATTTGTTCATGCCTTAAGGAGCTTCTGGTATCTGGAAAGTGGTCTTTTGTGTGTACCTTACATTTAGGCAGGATATGTCTTTCGTTTAGCTGAGATCAAGCACAATGGACCCTTTAATCACATGCTTTCCAGTTCCTTGCAGATGACTCTATTTTAGTTCCTGCTTGCTGGGATTGAGAGGGTTCTAGAGTAGATTGGAATCTGACATTTGGTGAGATGCGCTTGGATATAAGAATAAATAATTGGCAAGTTTGTTAGCCAGGTTGTAAGCGATGGTGTCTTCTTGATGGCCACGATCCACGGAAGTGGAAAGCAGATAAATCCATTGGTTCCCTGTGGAATCCTTTTCCCAAGCTGTGTTTTGATGGTGACTTCATCCAGCTTTGGTGTATCTTTGGAAGCATAGAAGCCCCCAGGTGCTAGATTTGTGTGTTTGGCTAGGTAGAATGGAAAATTTCCACTTACAAGTTTTAAATAGGGGATTTTTGATTTGTCAATGGATTCCCTTTATTTCTCTGTGTGGCCAAATAAGTAAAATTTTCATTCTGCTCTTTTGTCATTTAAGTTCTCGTTTAGGTGTTTCAAATGTTTACCGTTGGTCTGCTTGTGCTGGCTTTGCTGATGAAATTCCTTTTAGCTTGATATGGACGTATTAAAGAGGTTAGAGTTCCAGAAAGGATTTATGGATGGTAATGTCAATGACAGCTGTTTTTGGCTCATTAGGTCAAGGGAAATTATTGGTGTTCATTAGGTGGCACTGGCCTGATTTTGTTGGTGTTTAAAATGGACTTTGTGGAGACTGAGGAATGGATTTATGCAGAAGAAAATTCCAGGGATTTTGATTCTATAATCTCTTTTGTCCCCTTTGGTGGACAATTGCTGGTCATCTGGGCTTTGTTCCTGTCATCTCATAGAAAATTTGGAAATCCTTGAAAAGAAATTGTTTCTGGTTTTCGAATGTTCTTTTGTAAACTTCTTTTTCTTGCCAGGTTGGTGATCAGAGCAGGGGCTATCTTTTGGAACTTATGCTGACCAAGCTTCGATATGCAGCTGGTGAAGGCAATACAGACTCATCTAGTGGAGATAGCTCGGGTACTAGCAGTGAGAAAGTTGATCCTGCTCATGGCTTGCAAATTGTTGGAATGAGTGCAACCATGCAGAATGTCACTGCTGTCGCTGATTGGCTTCAAGTGAGCTAAATTATCTCTATTCTTTTTTTTTTCCCTTTAAATTTCGCTTGCATATCTCTGGATTTTTGAGTAATCAATCGTCATTTTACTCATGTTCTCGTTTTTCATCTTATAAAAATCTTTTATGATGAAAAAGTTCTGTTTTAAGTTTCAATACTCTTCTATGTAACTTTTGAATGCTTTGAAACTAGATCTGCATATTGTTCATGTATGTGGACGAAATGAAGATAAATAAAATATATCTCTCTTCCTGCATATTTCTTATAATTAAGTCAAGTTTGTTATTGGGGAGTCTTCTGATAATCTCCCTAGAAGATCATGGCATACAGTCTGCATGCACTGTATCTGGCAACATCTTTCTTAAATCCCATATGATGATTGCAGGCGGCATTGTACCAAACAGATTTCCGACCTGTTCCATTGGAGGAATATTTCAAAGTTGGGAATGCAATCTACAGCAAAAGAATGGAACTTGTTCGTACAATTCCAAAAAAGGCAGATCTGGGAGGTAAAGATCCAGACCACATCGTTGAATTGTGCACTGAGGTAGGGACTTGTTGGAATGCATACTTAAAATATTCTATTTTGCTGGTATATATTCTTGATTTGATGGAAAAAATGGAAAAATAAAAAGGGCTGACCCAGGGCATAGAGCTCACACACATTGCAGGGTCCAAGGAGGGGCTTCCATGCACACAGCCTTACCCTTGCTTTGTTACGAAGAAGAAATCATGTTGCATAATTGTTTGCTCATTGAGATTAACTAGGGATCTGATACAGGTTGTCCGAGAAGGTCATTCAGTGCTTATATTTTGCTCCAGCCGAAAGGGGTGTGAGTCAACAGCCAGACATGTTGCCAAGTTCCTCAAAGAATTCTCCAGGAGCAGTCATGAAGGTGTTTGTGACTTTAGTGATAATTCTGCAGTGATTGAGGCCTTGCGGAAATGCTCTGCTGGACTAGACCCTATATTAGGGGAAACACTTCCTTCTGGTGTTGCTTTCCACCATGCTGGCCTCACGGTAGGCAGATTAAACATTTATTTCTATTTACAGAATTTTAGTTTTGTGGTTGAAGCATTTTATACTGTAATATCTGATTCATTTTGTAAACATGTATATAGTGGGAGTTATTTTCTAATATGTCGGGGGCATTCTTTTGCATGCGAAACAGGTTGAAGAAAGGGAAATTGTGGAAATTTGTTACCGCAGAGGACTTGTTTGTGTGCTAACTGCTACGTCAACTTTAGCTGCAGGTGTTAACCTACCTGCTAGGAGGGTTATTTTTCGGCAACCCAGGATTGGCCGTGATTTCATTGATGGAACAAGATATAAACAGATGGCTGGTCGGGCTGGTCGGACTGGAATAGACACAAAAGGGGAAAGTGTATGTTCTGTTTAATTTTATTTGTCAAACATTGGATGTTTTTGGTAGCAGGTAGTCTGATCATCAAAAAGTTAAAAGGGTGAATAGTGATCTTTTTTGTTTTTGTTATTTTTGGTACTGGGATATGTTTATGCTGTTTGATACCTCAACTTAAATTTTAATGTGTGATTGAAAGGCTGCAATTTTTTGCAGCTTTCAGCTGTCATACATGGGTAGGAAATGTGAAAGGAGAAAAAATGAAAAATTTAATCTCTATCAGAATCTGATTTGTTTCTACATATTTGTTTTGCCAGATACTAATCTGCAAGCCAGAGGAGGTTAGAAGAATCACAGGTGTGCTTAACGACAATTGCCCACCATTGCAATCTTGCCTAGCTGAGGACAAAAATGGAATGACCCATGCAATCTTAGAGGTTGTTGCTGGCGGAATTGTTCAGACTGCAAATGATATTAATCGATATGTTAGGTGTACACTTCTCAATTCGACAAGACCTTTTCAAGATGTAGTAAAATCTGCACAGGATTCTCTTCGCTGGCTCTGCCATAGGAAATTTCTTGAATGGAATGAAGAAACCAAGTTGTACAGTATCACACCTCTTGGACGTGCATCATTTGGCAGCTCTCTCTCGCCTGAAGAATCACTTGTAAAGATTTTTGCCTTCAACTCTTTGAATACTGCAGTTGTTACTACTGTTATTTTGCTTTATTCTGCCTGAACCTGCCTTCTTTTTGTAGGTTGTTCTGGATGATCTTTCACGGGCACGAGAAGGATTCGTGCTTGCATCTGATTTACATTTAGTTTACTTGGTCACACCAATTAATGTTGATGTTGAGCCAGACTGGGAACTATATTACGAAAGGTTCATGGAGCTGTCTGCCCTTGATCAGGTAATTTTTTTTTTTCATATTTTAATGGTTTGGTTGGTGTGTTCAATTGGGTTGCACATATTAGGGCTCTAGTGATAACCAGTTTCCAATTATGAGCTATAGAGCACTATTTTCTTTTATATATGTACATGTATTCAAATAATTTTTTTCCACATCCAAATTTTAGATTTCATGTGGACATGCATCAAAATGCTTTTAGGGGATAATTTGATCAAACATCAAAGATATGGATTTTTTCCGTGTAGCCATCCTATATTTTTACATTCTGTACCTTGCTTCTGGTGACATCTCTGTTAATTCGGTAATTTTTTAGATCTCTGTGGAGATGGATGAGTTAAAGTGTTTAAGCCATGACTGCATTCTAATTTTTCATGATTGTTCTTTCTTTATGCCTTTTTTTTGCTGTTATTCAATTTTTTTTTGGTTGTATATGCTCTAACATGTGTGTGTGTGTTCTGTTGCAAGATGCAGTCTGTAGGAAATCGAATTGGGGTTGGAGAACCTTTCTTGATGCGCATGGCACATGGCGCGCCAGTGTACATTCAGGATAAATCAAGTGGGTACAGGAAAGGGGAACATAAAAAACCTCCAAGCCTAGCTGTGTCTACTGGAAACTCTACACTTTCAGATGAACAAACCATTCGAGTGTGTAAACGCTTTTATGTGGCACTCATGTTGTCAAGACTCGTACAGGTGATGTTTTCAATTTATGGTGGCAATACTTGTTCTTGTTCATAAAATTTATCAGAATGCTATGTTTTCTATATTCTGAATTTCACTTGGGCTCTGGAGCTCAAAGCAGCCATACCGAACCTCTCTGATAGTCAATGAGGATGCCCTTGTTGGACAGATTAGCCATCGTTTTCATTATAAAAATTTAGCCCTCATTTTAATTTGTGATGTTCTAGCATGATGTTATTTCAATTAATAGCCAACATAGCAGTTCTTCAGTTATTTTCTGAACTGGTTTATGGATCTTGCAGTTTTTGTGAATCTTATTTCTTCAAATATACTATATTAATTCTATTAATTTAAAAGGTTCTACATTAGATTAGATTGGTTCATTTTGAGATTAACTGTAATTTGTAAATGCTGTTGTCTCTTTCTTTAAGTTTCTGGTTTTCTGTCTTGGCATTGCATGCAATAGTTTGTAATGCATGAATAGAATAACTGTTAATTAACTTCATGGTAATCAGACAGTTGTGAGTCTCATTGCTCGCCTTAATTTTATTCTAGTGTAGTATTGAAAATTATCCATTATTACAAAATCATGATTAATCTTGACCACATGTCCACAAGAGTGCACCTGGGTTGTATCAGACCCTTCAAGGGGATATGCATGAAGTATTCGAAAAGACAAACATCAGCCCAAGGTCTGGATTTGCCTGATTGAAGATCTAAGCTAGATTGAGGGTTCAACAAACAGATATGGGCACAAAATCTATGGCCTGGTTAAACCTTGATGCAATTGCATTCTTCCAAAATGCATGCAATCTATACGACTATATAGACAGAAGTCTGGATTAGTGTTGACATAATCGATTTTTTTTTCCCCCATTTAGTGACATGTTCTCGCCCAAGAAGCATACAAATGTTATAGATTAGGAGATAATATCGATATAATCTCCATTTTCTCGACGTTTTCTCAAAAAATCACAATATTATTTCAAAACTCTCGCCGAGAAATTTGATATTTTGGCGAAAATCTCGTCCAACTGCTGAAAAACGATAAAAGTGAAAGATTCCTTGCAAAAGTACCTTGTGAGTGTTGAGAAGCCATTTTCAACCCTTCCTCTCACTGTTTAGCTCATCAAAAGCTATTGTGAAGTTGCCGATTTGCATTTGTAGCACACCATTGTCGTGGGTTTCTTGTGGATTGCTTAGATCTTCCTTGACATTGGTTTTTGGGTTTCAAAATCTCCTCTTGAAGCTTTGAATTTTGGTGAGATTTACAGTAGTATCGTACAACAAAATGCATTTTCGGCGTTAAAAGATGAAGATCTACACTTGATAGCGAAAACCCAACTCCAGATCTTCTTCCTCATCCTTGAAAATTCTATTTTAGTGTGACAAAATAAGAAGCTTCGAAATCTTCATTACTTTCGTTGATCGGTAGTTGTGAGCCTAAGATAGGTAAAAGAGCTTTTTTGTTATTTGTTTTTCATTTTTAATTGCCAAAAATAACTCCGTTTAGTTAAACTGAGTTTTGGGTTTTTTGTTTTTCATTTTATTTGCTGTATTTACCATATATTGATTGCAAAAAATTATGTGGAATGATTTTTTTTTTGTTTTTAAAGGTTTAAAAAATATATAATATTTGTACTTTTGTAAATTATTTTATAAATAAATAGTTTTGAGTGGTTTTTTAATTTTATTAAGGTTGTATAATATAATTATCTATAGCCTTAATTTTAGTCTATAAAGTTTAGAGATAGAGTTTTAGTATTTTAAAGTTTTTTTGAGGTTTTTTACAAACTTAATTTATCTTGAAGAATAGCTCTGTTTAATATAAATAAAGTTTAGAGTTAATATTTTATTATTTGATTTCTTGTATTTTTCATACCTTGAATACAAAAAACTTGTGAAATAATTTATTCTAAATGTGCAATTATATTTATCATGAATTACTACGAGGTTTTATGAAAAATTCCTATATTTCTTTTTTTTTAAATTTTTCTATATTTTAGCAAAGCAGTTTGGCGAAATTATCGATATTTTCTCCAAAATTAGTAAAATTTTTTCTTTTTAGGCTTAGCAAAATTTTTCCTCTCAGCAAAATTGTAAACGCTGGTCTTGATAGGTTGATGTTCTATCTTGCTTAGGATTTTGTGTTTTGCATCTTTGGGTTATTTTTTCATATGTTTTTCTGATTCATTGAACAGTCTTTAAATGAGACCCACTGACTATAGTTATGGATACATGTGATGGAGACCGATAACTTGAGAGGATTGGGTCTGTTCATGTAGAAAACCATGAGAGAACACGAGGAAGGCTAACAAGAGCATGATTGGAGGTCATAATGAAAGGTATAATAATACTTAAGCTGACTAACGACAGCTCAAGATAGACAGGAATGAGAGTGCTGACAATGAAGAAATCTGGTACATGGATTTTAAACTTTCACCAACCAGGCTGTGCTAGAGTTGCATTGACAATTTCCACTTGGTGATGACTTCTGTTAATGTATGAGATCATTCTGCAACTCCATTTGTCATTTTGATTCCAATGACTGGAACAATTAATGCAGTGTACTGTTAACTGTTTCCTTAATAGTTGTGCTTATCAATCTTGATTTTCAGATTCTTGCATCTTTGTTTTTCTTTTTCCTTATCTTTAGTCTACTGTTTATGCTTCCTGGATAATGCTGGTAAACTTTTAGATAGAATTTACCTCTGAATCTGAGTGTTGGTGAAGTATGCAACTTAATCTCTGTCTGGTTGTAATTCCTAAGCAAGCTAGGGTATGGGCACAATTACCAATCAAACTACCTGAGAGTCATTCTAATTGTTGATTTCTTGTTCTTGTTTTGAAATTGATAAGAATCATCCTGTCTATGTGCAGGAGGTATCTGTGGTTGATGTTTGTGAAGCTTTCAAAGTATCCAGGGGCATGGTCCAGGCCTTGCAAGAGAATTCTGGCAGGTTTGCTGTAATGGTTTCTTTATTTTGTGAGAGACTTGGGTGGCATGATCTGGAAGGCTTAGTTGCAAAGTTCCAAAATCGGGTTTCATTTGGAGTCAGAGCTGAGATTGTAGAGCTCACAAACATTCCATATGTTAAGGTACTCTGCTTTTTTATTTTGTCAAATATTCTTACGACTAATTTCCACAAATTAATTACTAACATTTTTTTGAAAAGTGTAAATCCATTTGATTCATGGCTTTTTTCTTTTTTATTTTTATTTTAGGGTTCTCGTGCCAGGGCACTCTTTAAAGCTGGCTTGCGTACTCCACTGGCCATAGCTGAGGCATCACTTTCAGAAATAGTCAAAGCTCTTTTTGAATCTTCCTCCTGGGCTTCTCAAGGTGAGGGATTTGGAAAATCTCGAGCTTTAATATTCAATTTCTTCCCTTTCTAGTGTCTGAGTAATTGATGCATCAAGTACAATGACCATGCCTCACAGTCTTGGCATGCAGGCAGTAGTCATATTTGTTCCAATAGTGGAATGTTTATGGAACATGCAGTTTTTTTCTCCCTTGAGCAAAACTAGATTGTTACAACGACTTTTTAAAATCTTATTTGCAATTTTCCCCCTGTTTTGTTTCTCACATTACGTTTCTTTCACTTTGTCAGTTTCATTTTGCAGATTAAACATGTTGAAGCTGACAGTAATTCATTAGTGAATACTTCTTTTTGTGAAAAATAATCCTAGGTCAAGGTGCACCTGTGGACAGCTTTTGAAAGAGTGAGGAATATTTTATAATTTTACCTTTTGAACAGAATCCCTTAGAAATATCTTGTGCGTTGTATTTCCAGAGCTAACTTAGGGTGGGAGGTTTCTGTTGCGAAGCAGATTCATAATTTTATGAAAATATTGGATATATGCCATTATATAATGTCCACCAATGCATAATATCAATCTTATTTCGTCTAATTTCCACGGTGGTGCATGCAATGGCATTCAGATTGTACATCTCCACAAGTTTCATTTCAATACAACCTTATGTAAGACTTTCCATAATCTTTTTTTGGATTTGTTTTTGAAGCCTACACTAGTTTCACATCTATGTTTTTCTATGAATTTGGGCATGCGATGTGTATTGTACCTACACCATTCACTTTTTGATATTATCTTTAGCTCACTTAATGAGCGTCAAACCTGATTTTTGGTGGCAACAGATTGGCAACGGGATTGATAATTCTTGAGACCGACAAGATTTGAAAGGTTATCGATCATGGATTTAGAAT
Organism: Pouteria campechiana; assembly: GCA_036873735.1. Lineage (NCBI taxonomy): Eukaryota > Viridiplantae > Streptophyta > Magnoliopsida > Ericales > Sapotaceae > Pouteria > Pouteria campechiana. The sequence goes on from JAYJMB010049543.1 coordinate 27,749, forward strand.
ATTATGTATGAAGATGAGATTGACTCATGGGATTCTCTCTCTTTTCAAGCATAAGGACAACTAGCATTGTAAGATGGATACTGCTTTATTGGAGAAAATGTTGGAAAAAGAAGGAAATATATACTAACAAATGAAACTTCTGGGCAAAATATATTATGTTAATAAGATGAGAGAAGGTAAGGTTAATCTCATGGCCTTGTTATCAAAGACCAATGTCACAAAGTGGCAACTCTCACCATGCTGAGTGTTAAGAGATCTTAGCAAATTTAGTGCATATGATACTATGTAGTATGTATGTAATAGAACTTCTTACATATCAAGTGTTCTATATGTGTCGGAAGGTGATACAAGTAGAATCTTGTGGAAGTGTGGAAGTTTCATATAGTTGATTCAACTAGTTATAAAATGGGTATGGCTTACATGTTGATGGTGGCTGTTTTTATAGAAATCATGTTGATGAGCATCTTGATAGGCTGGTGATTATTTTGATATTGTTAGCTTGTAAGATGGGATGCACTGCATGTGCATGTGGTCTGAACAAAGTTTTTGTCACTAGATTATGGAAGAACCTCCTAAATTGAAATAATTTTTTTCAGCATTTAGTTATCTTATAATGTTTCACAATCTGGTATCAAGCCATGAAAAAATTCTAATCGTTAGGTCCTGAAACATCATAACTTAAACATTGCATTCTGCAACTTTATAATTTCTGATTTGAATTCCTTTTGTGCTTGTATCAAGGACAAAAAATGAGGAAGAAATAAGTAAATGGAACAACATTACAAGAATTGGTCACCTTTGGAATGGATCAAATAATTTTCATTATTATTGATTTTCCTCAATTGATTACACTTGCTGTGTACATCAGAAGAATTGTATGTTCACATCCCAGACCACAAGTAGTCCTAATTACATCTCCACGATGGAGAAAACCCTTGATTAAAAGGAAAAGTACAATGCATCTTAGAAATTCAAAAATAAATCACACACTTTCTCTCAAAATAGATGTGTGCTGTCTTTGGGATCGCCAAGCACATTGCGATGACTTGATATTTAGGAGATCGTCTCAAGTCAATGGGCGGGTGAGATGACACGGTTCTAGACTGGGTTGCTAGACACTGGGTTAACTTAGAAAATGGGTGTTTTGATCTGATTGGTTTGTCCCGGGTGGAACCAAGACCGGGTGATTTCTATTGTTTAGACTGTAAGAAACCATAAAGACAGTAGATGTTTTGTGACCTAATTGGCATATCCCGAAAGGACTCAGGACTGGGTGATCTCTATTGTATTTAGACCTGAAAGAGATCAGAAGAAAACAGGTAACCTAGGTTTGGTTAACTCTTCTCTCATTGCCCATGAGAAGCTTAGGAAGAGTCGGCCAGGTTAATTGGGTTTAGCTCGGCTCTCTCAATTACCTATGAGAAGCTTAGGAAGAGTAGGCCAGGTTGACTGGGTTTGGCTGTTTTGATGAATGGTATATGCTAAGGTTTGACTCAGTGAGTCATGACTCAGTGACTTGGTGAGTTACGACTCACTGACTCGGCCCTAGACTTAGGCTTTTGAATGAGTTGGTGAGTGGCGGTTGCTAAGGTTTGACTCGGTGAGTCACGACTCAGTAACTCGGTCCTAGACTCAAGCTTTTGAATGAGTTGGTGAGTAGTGTTTTCCAATATCCCGTGGAAAACTGCAAGCGGGCGATCTTTGCCGTTTATACTGTGAGAGATCGAAAATCCAGACTACATGAATTAAGCCTAATTACACTTTGAGTTAATTAAGCCTAATCATAATTAACATTAGTGATAGTGATTAATGCTAATGATAGTTCTGAGTTAATTTAAGACAATGTCATTAATTTTCTGATTTATGGGGCAATTACAGGATTTAAAC
>JAYJMB010049554.1:0-29633 GCA_036873735.1 Pouteria campechiana
GAACTGACGGAGGATCAGCTGAGGATGAGATGTTTTCCCTACACGCTCAAAGATGCAGCTAAAGCGTGGTTCATGGCGTTAGCCCCAGGATCGCTAACAACATGGGAAGCCGTCTACAACAAGTTCATAGGTAAATTCTATTCCCATGCCAAGACCGCCGAACTACGAGGTAAAATTGTAACTTTTTCCCAAATGGAAGGAGAACCCTTCCCTTGCGCCTTGGGTTTCACTATCTCATATAATGGAATTACAAATAATGCAGTAAGCACTCTTCTAGATTCCAACTCTAGGGGGCATAAAAAAATTAATAAGTTGTTCGTGAGACATACTACAACAAACACACACTTGTTCTTCTTAATTCTAGCTTAAGGGGGCATAAACTAGTGTCACTACACTCTTCTAAATTACAACTCTATAAGGCATAAATACAAGTTAGCAAGTTGGTTATGAGACACACTCCAACAACCAGAAATGCTCTTCTTGAGGTTGGTCTCCAATACCAACTCAAGGAGTACACATATATAAAAAGAAAAGCTTTACACTTTGATCGTGCTTCTTGTTGAGTGTTGGGGAAGTCTTGAATGTAGATTGGAATATTGAAGCTTTTGTATGAATGTTTGAAGGTCTAAGCTCTTAGCCTATGTTTGCAAAGATTTGTAGAAGAATAAATCTTAATGGATGACTTCTTCAACCCTTGAAATGTCCCAACACTTCTCCTTAAATAGATCTTCAAAAGACTTGACTGTTGGAAGAAGTTATTGGGTCTCATAGGTTGGCCAAACCCAAAAGGGGAGGGGTGAATTGGATCTATAAAAATTTCGTACTTAACCCTGTTTAAATAAAATCCCCTTTTTCAAGCTTGTGTGCAAGCCATAATGGAGCAAATAATGAAATAGTAATGTACAAGAAAAGTAAAGCAATTACAAATAGCACACATACAAACAAAATGATTTTTTATAGTTGTTCAAGTAACCTCCCTACTCCACTCTTCTAAGAGCACACTTTCCTTGTGCCTTGGGTTCCACTATCACATATAATGGAAATACAATAGTGCTCTTAGCTCTCCTGTAGATTTCAGCTCTAGGGAGTGTACGTAGTGCTCCTAGCACTCTTTTGAATTCTAGCTCCAGGAGGCATAAATAAGTGTTCTCAACACTTTTCTAGATTCTAGCTCTAGGGGGCTTAAACAAGTGCTCCCAGCACTCTTCTAGTTTTCTTGAACCCACCAGGAAACTCATACAATCTGGTTTCATGAGCTAACCAGAAACTCTACCTTTACAGGTATTGGGTGTACAAAAGAATATCTCTATCTAAGCGGATAAGTACACATAGTGAAAGCACAAATATAAATGATAACATAATATGCACATTATAGTGATTTTAAACTCCCTTGATGTAGTGTTGATGTGGCATTGAAGCTCTTTGATCTTGGCAGCACTTGAAGTGAAAACACTTGGGAGACTTGAATGAGTTTCTTGTTGGATGATTCACCTTTATCACTTATAACCCTCAAGCTCCTTGTTTCTCCATAATCTTTTAGGAAGACTTGATACTTGAATGATCTCCTTGTAATGCAAAAGATCTCCCTCTGGTGTGTTTGAAGAAGTAGGCTTTAAATACATAGTAAAATGAAGCTCTTAAATGATATTTGAAGATTGAAGCTCTTGGCCTAGGAATGTAAAGATTTATAGAAGGTGTTAGGCTAGATCCCCTTTGCTTCTTAAAAAGCTCTTCTCCTTAAATAGCTCTTCTCAAAGACTTGACCATTGGAGAAGATGGGTTTTATTGAAAGTAAAGAATGTAAAGAATGGAGGTAGATTAGCAGCATTGATGTAGAAGAACATTGAGGTTTTCTCCAGTTGGAATACATTTTCTTCTTATTGGATCTTAACTATTGGAAAGTCTACAACCTCACTCTTGATAAAAAAAAAAAGGAGACGATTGCATGAAAGTAGAAAGCTTTTTATAGAGCATTAACTCTTTGAATAATTTGAAAATAATGAGTTTTTACTATAGCATCATTACTGTAGTAATCATAGAGATAATCACTTTATCTTTTAATTTGTCTGAAGTAAGTTTTAGACAAATTTTCCTACTTAAAAAATTTGTCTGAAGGTACTGTAGTAGTATTACTATAGCAATTTGTCCATGATATTGTAGCAAGTTACTGTACCAAATTGTCTAAACAATTCGTTCATGGTACTGTAGTAGGTTACTATAGCAAATTCGTTTGAAGGTTACTATAGTCGATTCATTCGAGGGTAGTTCATCTAACCTCATACTTTGTCCAAGAGTTTCTTTGTCTACCATTGTAGCAATTTTCTGTATCAGAACTTTGTCTTAAGCTTTGTCTTTGATGACACTTCGTCTCTAGCTTTGTCTATGATGACACTATAGAGATTTACTATAGAAGTAATTCATCTCAAGCTTTGTCTTTAATGACACTTCTTCTTTAACTTTGTCTCTAACGACACTGTAGCGACTTACTGTAGAAGCTACTATAGCAAAATCACTATAGTAGTGCACCTACACTTGAAAATTTCTACACTTTTGCCACATTATTAGCTTGACATTTTTCATTTTGTTTTCCATTCTAAATCATAATATAATTATCCATATAAAATTTGCATAAGTTGTAAAGCATGGATATGTACTTTAAATCATTTTTTTTATCTATAAGGTTATTTGAGCACTTATTCTTTTTTATTCAAAAAGATATCTCTTTAAGGCACATTTAGCATATGATCCAAGGCATGATAAAGAAGGTTGAAAACAATATGAACCAAGATGATTTCCCTTCTAGACTTATATCAAGATGTATATGCTTGTGTAAGTGATATCCTAATAAAGTACATATATTTCAGGCATATCTTTCTATATTTTAAGCTTCAAATACTAGAAGCATCATTAGCATAAATAAAGTTTTAAGATAAGTTTTGTTATTATCAAAATCATAAAATAATCCCAACAAAAGTTGCATAGCAAAAAGTGGCTTTGCAATGTTCAATTTTTTGACCATTGGATGTCAACAGGTGGTACTGCAAGCTACTATGGCATTTGAATGTGCCTTAGGCACTATGGAAGGTGCTAGGTCAAACTGACTGTAGTCAGATTTCTGGTAAAACTCCCAAATACATGTTACTATCCATTCATAAGCAGTACCATAGGCAGTATACAATATTGGTTATGCTCCAGGTGATAGGTATAGGCTATATGGGGTTGCCAAGTAGTTGTTGCTTCGGATGGTTTAAAATTTGCTTTAGTTCATTTGGAATATGTGGTAGGTGGTACAATGTTATGCCACTGATCTTCGGTTGCACTCGTAGGAGGTACCCACAATCGGCTGTGGTATCGAATGCGATCGTCCAAGGATTTCTCCACTTCTAGGAACATCATAAGCGGTTTCCACTGGCGATTACAATTGCGACTGCGGGGCAAGCGATAGGCATAGGAGGCTGCGCTAAGTGGCTATGGTCCTGCACTAGACTTTTTGCACTTTGCTACATTTGTTAGTGTGATTATTTTCATTGTATTTTCCTTTGTAAATCACAATATAATTATCCACATGAGTCCACATAAGATTTGCATAAGTTATTAAGCATGGATATAACTTTAAATCATCATGTTTGTTTATTTCTTAGATAAAGCACATCCAACCACAATTCTTCTTGCATATAAAATGATATGTCCTTGAAGCGCATATTTTCATCTTAGCAAAAATATATATGATCCGACATATCATAATATGGTAAGCGTAGTTAATGCAATATGGATCACAGCAGTTTCTCCTCTAAACTTGTGTAATATGCTTGCACATATAATATCCTAATAATGTACATATTCCAAGTATATTTATCTATATTTCAAAATTCCTAAACTTAAAATATCATTAGCATAAATCAAGTCAAGGAAAATTTTTGTTGTCATCAAAATCACACACATATTTCTAACACTATTAACACCCATTCAAGGGGAGCAATTAGTTTTTGAAGCACATTTCTTCCTAGTTCCTAATTTGATTTTTGAAAGGTATATCATTCATATGTTTTATCATCATAAAAAGGGGGGAAAATGTTCAGTCTAACCCTCTTTAATGATTTTGATGATGAATATGAATTAGTAGTTAAGTTTTGATGATAAGCAAACATGTGAGTAAAAATTTTTGATACTAATAAGTCATTTTCCTAAGTAATGTAGAAATAAATGACTAAAACAAGTGAGCTAACTAAGGAAGTAACTTTAGAGTGATAAAGAATGCAAAACAGATATCAAACATGTATGAATAATCCACTCTACAAGTTTCAAAGGAAGAAGGACAAGTAAATGCACAAAAGTCACAAGTTTTGAGCTTTAGAAAATGCTTCAAATGAATAAATACAACTATGAAATCGTGCTAAACAAATTCAGAAGACATTTCTGAGGACTTCAAAGACTTCAAGGGATGGAACAAAGGTTACATGGAGTAAAAGACAAGGTCTAAAAGCTTCAGATGCAACTTCAAAAGAAGCTTCAGAGGTCTAATGAGAACTCCTAAAGTGAAATTCAAGACTTAAGATTTCAAATGTTAAGATCAAAAGAAGGAACCAAGTTTCAGAAGTCTAAATGGGCATCAGAACTCAGTCTAGAATGAAGACATACTTGAGAGGATCCTTCCAAAGATAGAACTTAGCTTCAAAGATCTGGAAGATTAGCTGTTACAAGAAGCTAGAACTGTCAGCATTTAGAAACAATTTCAGAGCATAAAGATTGAACTTCAGAGGTAAAAGCTACCTTGCTGAAATGAATTCATTGGGCTAGTAAAGTTCAAAAGATTAGGAATGAAGTTTTAGAGGCCTGAAATTTAATGCATCAATAGTAAATGACAACACCACCAGACCTTCAAAGTCTGGAAGTTAAACTTTAGAATCTCTAAAGAGTGCTCATTAGAAAGATTACTTTGAGTAGAGAAAATGCATCTTAAAATGGTCAAAAAATTTCTAGAAATAACAATTAAAGGCTTAGTGCTCTTCTAAGAGTATAAATGGATGATTCAAATAGCTGGAAGAGTAGTTGAGTGAGTTAAAACAAGCATTTACAAAAGCTTTCAAGTTTTCTTCCCAGATTCAATTCCAACTGTGCAGAACTTTGACCAAAGCATTCAAAGCTACATCTGCACCAAAACAAAAGGAGCTTGAAATCTTTGCTCTCTTTACAAACTCCATTTATTTATTTGAGCTTTAAATTTTTCACAACCTACCTAAGTAAGAGACATTTATGTTATACAATTTATTACTATTTTATATTTTTGCAAGCAAGGGGCTTGAGGTGTGATTATATTTAATACAATAAGTTGGGAGGACTTATTGGGTTTGTAAGAGTTGTTGGTGGGCTCGGAAAACTAACGTGTAGCTTTTATCAGTGTGTTGATCAAGTATTAGTGGAACCTAAGTATAGTAAGAAAGACTGACTCACAGAAGTGGAGTCGAAACCTTGCTTTGGCCGAACTATTGACATGAATGCATGGTTTTGATGAAAGACAAAACTTGATTAAATATTATATGATAATGGCTGTTATCAAGATTTTAGCATGCAAAATCAAGTTGTAGGTCTTAAAGAAAAATGAGCATAGAAAACATATTCCATGGTGAGAAGACTTGAACAAGTAGAAAAGCAAAAGATGAAGTGTTGTAATAGATAAGGCACGAATGAAAAGAACTCGGTTGTTTCCGTTAGTTATAGTTATGCTAATGGTCATCTGATGAGAACAGTTAAAGGAGGAAGAAATGAGGACCTTTCAATAGAATAAAAACTTCATTTATCATCAACAGACAAAGCGAAGAAGCAAGAATCATATGGTAGAGAAGAAAATTGATCTATCACAAGTGAGCTAATGATCTTCTGTTGACAACAGACAAAGTGGAAGAAGCAAGGAGCATCTGGTAGAGCAAAGAATTCATCAGTGATTGTCTGCCATTAACAAACAAAGGAAGAAATATTCCATTAGATGAAGGCATGAAGAAAATCCCATTTGTGATCCAACACTTCATCTATTACTTAGAACAGACAAAGTGTTGAAGAAATAAGACATTTGTGCCTCTATGATGCAACAGACAAAGAACTTGAATATTTGATTTTTTTGGCAGTAATGGAAAGGATGATTCATCTACAACTTATGAAAAACAAAGATGAAGGAACTTTGTCTTAAGGACAGCTGGACGAATACTTTGTCTATCATAAGAAAAATATGAGCAATGGTTAGAAAGAATCATTAGTCTTCACTCAACATTAATAATGATCTTTATATATTACTGAAAGAAGTAGCCATTGCAGTATTGCCTTGACCAGAGCTTATTGAGAAACTAGAAATAATCTTCTTAAAGGTTGGTGCTGCAGGCATTACAGCATACAAGGAATAAATAGAAGTCAAAGAATTCAAAATACACCAATTATAACATCTTTTCTTATTAATGGAGCTCACCTACTGCCAACAACTAGAATTCAAAGCAGCTATAAATGAATCATCATTGGAGCAGGAGGAGCTAATAAAGCAGTGAGAAAATCATTCAAAATCCTCTTGAAAGCAATTACTAATCTGAGTTAAACCTTTTGCAATCCTTTAAGAGTCAAGAGCCTTGCATTCAAATCTTCCTCAACTTTTCCTTGAAGGCTCTCAACTACCTTTGAGAAGATCATTTACTTCTACATTCAACTTTCAGAAACCTTCCCTTGTGCTTACTAAGAAATTCCTATGCTTAAACTTTTAATATTCATCTCTTGTAAAGTTCCTTGAGCTAGTGGTAGAGACTAGACTCAAGAAGAGTTGTGACTTTTTGAGTGTATACAAGAGCAATTTATTCATGCCAACTATAGATAGAATCTAAAAGAGTGTTGGGAGTACTATGAATATGCCCCCTAGTGCTAGAATCTAGAATAGTATTGGGAGCACTGTTTACGCCTCCTGGAGCTAGAATCTAGAAGAGTGTCGGGGACACTTGTTTATGCCCCCTAGAGCTGGAATTTAGAAGAGTGCTGGGAGCACTATTGTATTTCTATTATTAGGAATAGTGAAACCTAAGACACTAAGAGAAAAGTGTTGTAGGAGACGTGTTTACTCAAACCAATATAAAAATCATTGTGTCTTATTTATTTTGTGCATTTGTTGATTGAGTGATTGATTACTAAAGGGAAGAGTAATAAAAAAAGGGTTGAGAAATAATTTTTAAGCACCCAATCCACCCCTCCCTTCTTGGGTTTTGCCTAACCTTCAGGACTAATAAGTTGTATCAGAGTAAACTACATGAACACTTGTAGTGATCTAATGGCAAACCCATCATCCTCGTTACAAATATTCATCAAGGGGAAATTGCCGACCCGATCACCCCTATTTGATGGAATTAACTTTGCTTACTGGAAGCTAAGAATGAAGCAATTTATTATAGCCAATGATATGAAATCTTGGAGGGCTATTAAAGTCAAAATCACTCTTCCCACTATTGAAGTAGATGCATGGACAAAAGAGGAAGCCACCTCAGTCCAAAATAATCAAAGGCTATGAATTCTTTATTTTGTAGACTACCCTCATTTGAGTTTGGTAGAGTATCCTCATACACTACTGTAAAAGATATATGGGATAAATTAGTGTCTACTTATGAACATTCCTCATAAGTCAAGGGAACCAGAAGAAATATGCTGATAATAGAACTAGAAAATTTTAGGATGAAGGAGAGAATATATTAAATGTATGCTCATTTTTCTAAAGTTACTAATGCTTTAAATGGTTTGGAAAAACAAGTTATAAACTCTAAATAGGTGATGAAAATACTAATGGTGCTGCCAGAATCGTGGCACCAAAAGATTACAACAATGGAGGAAGCGAAGGATCTAAACTCTCTTTTGGTGGATAATCTTATCAGCTCATTGATGTCACACGAGATGATTAAGAACAAAAGGGAGGTGGTGACAAAGCCAAAGAAAAGTATTGCTCTAAAAGTAACAAAAGAAAGTAATAGTGATCCGACATCACAATTTGAAGATAATATGGCCATGTTGGTTAGAAATTTCAGAAAGTTTGCAAGAAGCAGCAGAGGCAGCTCTTCAAAGAAACAACCTAGACAATAAAAGAAAATGGCTGAAAGAAAGAAGGATCTCCCTACATGCTATAGATGTGGAGGGATCAGACACATGTCTCCTGAATGTAAATATTATGAAGAAAAAGTAAATATGAACGAGAAGGATGATAAAAAATAAAAGAAATACTTCAAGAAATCCTCAAGAAACCAAGCCAGAGGAATGTATATGAATGACGAAGAATCATCGCGAACTAGCTGAAGTGAGAAAGATGACAATGAAGTTGGATATCTTGCATGAATATGTCGCATGTCCTAGATGGAGAATGAATTGACATATCAAATCACCATCAAAGAACAATGCACAATAGACCAGGAAACAAAGGTAAACTCATACTACTCTTACAATTCTAACTCTTCAAGCATAAATAGCACTTGTGTTAATTGGAAAAAATTTGATGAGTTATAATAATCATAGACCTCTCTATTTAGTGAGTTTGAATCACTCAGCCAAAAATTTAGTCAAAAGAAAAGATACTTTGACATAACTGTCAAAGTAAATTCCATTCTATCTTTACAAAAGGAAGTTGTAGATCTGAAGAAAGAGATGAAAATATTAAACAATATGCTGAGTAAATTCTCTAATCTAGGAGAGTCAGTTACCAAATTTATGAGAATGACTAGTTAAACAAGCAAAAAGGGACTTAGCTATGAATAATTGGATGATGAAAATTTATAGAAATTTGTTAGATAGTCCAAGGGAGTGAACCTCATAGAAGAAAGAGAGAACTATTCAAACATTAGAAGAATCATGAATTATCCCTAGATAAAGAAACCAGTGGAATATATTACATCTATTAGAGTCCTAGATATTTGCTATTTCTATAACAAAACTGGACATAAGGTATATGATTGTTATGCCAAAAAGATACAAGCAAAAGGTGCTAAGATGAGATGGAAACACAAGGAATGAGCACATACTTATACCACACATATTTCCACTAACATCATTGGACCCAATACTTGGGTACCAACAAGGTAAGTAGAAAATTTGCTTTGAATGCAGGTAAGTCTCAAAGCTATATTAGGAAATGCATGGTTCATGGATAGTGGCTATTTGAGGTATATGACTAGGAACAAAAAGATGTTCAAAGAATTAAAGCCAATGGATGGAGTAATAATAACATTTGGCAATAATGATAAAGGTCTTATCAAGAGAATAGGTAAAATTTATGGTTTATTTAATGCATGCATAGAGGATGTATTATATGTTGATGGACTCAAGCATAATCTGCTAATCATAGATCAATTATGTGACAAGGGTCACAAAGTTGTGTTTGAACCATCTACATGTAATGTATTCAATATAGACAATGATCTATTGTTTAGCAGAAAAAGGCATGGGAATGTTTATTTAGTATAGCTGGATGATATAGTTAGAAAATGCTTAATTACAGTTAAGAATGATCCATGGGTATGACACAAGAGGATGGGACATATCAATATGTCAAATATCAAATCTTTGTGGAAAAAAGAATCTCATGATTGGTCTACCAAAAATTAAATTATGACAAATATCAAATATACAAATACTATCATTTGTCAAAATAGACCAAAGTATCCTTTTATCCTAAAAATGAAGTATCTACAATCCAAACCTCTAGAACTATTGCATATGGATTTATTTGGACCATTAGACATAGTCATACTTGGAGGAAAAAATATGTATATGTGATAGTGGATGACAACTCTAGATTTACATGGGTAAATCCCTTGAGTAGCAAAGATGAAGCATTTTCAATATTTTATACTTTTTCAAAGCTAGTCCCAAATGAGAAACAAATGTCTATTGTATCCATCTGCAGTGATCATGGTGGTGAATTCGAGAATAGAAGATTTATTGATTTCTGTGATGAAAAAGGAATTCATCATAGTTTCTCATCCCCCAGAACTCCTCAACAAAATGGAGTTGTGGAAAGAAAGAATCAAACAATTCAGGAAATGGCAAGAACCATACTGAATGAAAGTAAATTGTCCAAAGGATTTTGGAGAGAAGTAATTAGCACTACTTGCCATATGCTTAACAGGGTTACCATAAGAGCAATCTTAAAGAAAACTCCATATTACTTTGGAAAGGAAGAAAGCCAAACATCTTATATTTCCATACCTTTAGATGCTTATGCTATGTACTGAATAATGGAAAAGATAACCTTGAAAAGTTTAATCCAAAGAGCAATTAAGTTATCTTTCTTAGTTACTCTTCCAATAATAGAGCATTTAAAGTCTACACTAAGAAAACATAGGTTGTACAAGAGTCCATACATGTTAAATTTGATGAAGCAAATATAATCCAAGAAAGAAGTGTGATAGTGATGTAGATGAAGTTGCAACAAATATCAAAAAGCTCAAATTGAAGGATCAAGAGAATGGTAGCAATGGTGAAGACGTACAAAGTTCAGAAAATGAAGAGGAAGTAAGAGTAGGTAATGTTCCCTATCAACCTCCTACTGATTTGAGTTTTGTTACTGCACATCCTAGAAAGCAAATTATAGAAAATGTATATGACAGTGTTAAAACAAGAAGGTCTATGCAAAATATCTGTGGTCATTATGCCTTCATATCTACAATAGAACCAACTAACATTGATGAAGACTTGAATGATTGGATTATATCAATACAAGAAGAGCTTAACCAGTTTGAAAGGAACAAAGTATGGAAATTAGTTCCAAAACCAGAGAATGTTGATGCAATCGAAACTAAATGTGTATTTAGAAACAAACCAGATAAGAGTGGGTTAGTTGTAAGAAATAATGCTTGATTAGTTGCTAAAGGGTACTCTCAAGAAGAAGGAATTGAATTTAAAGAATCATATGCCCTTGTAGCTAAATTAAAAGCCATTAGAATGCTACTTGCTTTTGCATCCTATAAAAACTTTAAGTTATTTCAGATGAATGTAAATATTGCATTTCCAAATGGATATTTAAGTGAAGAAGTGTATGTAGATCAACCTCTTGGTTTTGAGAATGATGATGAACCTGATCATGTCTATAAGCTCACCAAGGCGTTGTATGGTTTAAGATACGCTCCAAGAGCTTAGTATGAAAGGTTGAGCAAATTCTTAAGTGATCATAAATTTAAGAGAGGAAATGTTGACACTACTCTATTTATCAAAAATATTGACAAAGATATCTTGATAGTTCAAATTTATATGGATGACATTATAGTTGGAGCTACTAATGAAAAACTCTATCAAGATTTCTCAAAGATCATGCAGGCTAAATTTGAAATGAGTATGATGGGATAACTAAATTACTTCTTTGGATTGCAAATCAAGCAAAGAGATGATAAAAATTATATTTATCAATCCAAATATACTGAGAGATGCTAAAGAAATTCAAAATGGAAGAAGTTAAGGCAGCAAGCAATCTAATGAGCACTTCAATAAGGTTGGACAAGGATGAAAAAGGTAAACTCGTAGATCAAAAACTATATAGAAGTATGATTGAATCTCTTCTTTACTTTATTGCATCCAGACCAGAAATTCTCTTTAGCATATGCTTATATGAATCTCACCTTACTACAGTGAAATGAATTTTTAAGTATCTAGTTGACACACCAAATCTAGGACTTTATTATCCCAAAGGAACTGATTTTAAACTCATTGGATATTCTGATGCTGATTTTGGAGGATATAAAGTCGATAAAAGAAGTACTAGTGGAACCTATCAATTTCTAGGAAATAGTTTAGTATAATGGTCATCTACAAAACAATTTAGTGTTGCTCTTCTATAGTAGAATCTAAAAACATAGCAGCTGGAAGTTGTTATGCTCAATTTTATGGATGGAATAATAACTTCTCGATTATGGACTAATCTATAGAGACTTACTCATTAAATGTGACAACACTAGTGCTATATGCTTGACAAAGAATCCAATTTTGCATTAGAGATCACATTGAAAAACATGATATTTATCTAGAATATGTGCCCACAAGTGCTTAACTTGCTGATATTTTTACTAAGCCACTATCATTAGACACCTTCTGTAACATTAGAGGAGAATTAGGTATGACTAATGTGATGATATGAGAGTGAAATCTCTAATATTTCTTTTCTTAAAATTTCGATGTTGAATATGCTTTCTTAAGACTAGACTTTGTCTCAAATGAAGTAAGTTATTCATATCCAATGCTCTATTCACATTTCATTAAAGATTATTTCCCAAGGTCAAGTACACCTCATTTTCTTGCTAGAATTAACTTACAGCTACGGTTATCACATCCAATTCTATTTTTAGCATGAGTTATTCTCTCTTTTCAAAAAGATCATATTAATTACCTTGTATAACCCCCATACTCAATCTCTTTTACCCCCTAAGTCATAATCCTCTCTGCATCATAAAGATGAAATTCTTTAGAGAAAAATATTTTTGAAGCAAGCATAGAGAGAAAGCAAGCTCATGGTGGGGACTGAAGAATCAACCGTTACTTCTTTAGCTATTCTTCTTGAGGGATGATAATGCTTCTGTGTTCACCAATCTTCCATCCATTCTTTCAAAAGTATCTCTTCAAAATTTGGCTTTGCTAGCACCATTCGTCAATCTCATCATTGCTAGATAGCTTTGGTTCACATATTACTATCATCTTGGTTGTTTAAAGAGAAGGGAATGGAACAAATAAGTATATTACATCCATCTCCAACCCCTCATCTTCCCATTCATCATCCAAAACTTTAGTTTCTCACACTTGAAAAAACTGCTCAAAGTTTTGGATGCACATTTACCTACCTTGTGGACACCATCTTTGGGTCCAAACAATCTCTCTCTCACTCTCCATCTCCCCAAACTTAGAATATTTGTATCTAAGCTAACCTGCGTTGTATTGTTGATTGCACTAAAATGAATTGAAATACTATTTTTATTTATTTCTCTTTTCATGTTTGGCCTATACTTATTGGGAGTGGAAGTTTTCTTTTTGCTTCTGGAAAAAGGGGGGAGAGACTATGCAAATTATCTTAAAAAGGAAATATAAAGCTGCATAATCTTTAACTAATCAGGGGGAGAATACATTCTAAATAATCAGGGGGAAAATATATATAAAACAAGATAAGTAAACATCAGAAGATGGCAACTTATGGAATGATTAAACATTATAAACATTTTTTTATCTACATACATTCAGGGAGAGATTATCTTTTATGTGATAATTTTTAATCAAGTTTTATCATCATCAAAAAGGGGGAGAATGTTGACATGAATGCATGGTTTCGATGATAACAAAACTTGATTAAAGCTTATGTACTAATGGTTGCTATCAATATTTTAGCATGCAGAATCAAGTTGTAGGTGTTAAAGAAAAATGAGCACAGAAAAGATATTCCATGGTGAGATGGCTTGAGCAAGTAGAGAAGAAAAAGATCAAGTGTTGTAACTAACAAAGCATGAATGAAAAGAACTCAATTGTTTCCATTCGTCTGTCAAAGTGGAAAATTATATCTGACAAATGCAAAATAGTATGTATATAATAGATTTTATCTATCATAAGCAAGTCACAATTATTCAAATGGTCGTCTAATGAGAACAAACAAAGGAGGAAGAAATGAAGACCTTCTAGCAAAATGAAAATGTTATTTTCCATCAACAAACAAAGCAATGAATTAAGAATCTTATGGTAGAGCAGAAACTTTGTCTATCACAAGTGAGCTAATGATTATCTGCTGAAGAAAGACAAAGAGGAAGATGCAAGGAGCGTTTCGTAGAGCAAAGAATTCGTTAATGATTATCTACCCTTAACAGACAAAGTGGAGAATATTCTATTAAACAAAGTTGTGAAGAAAACCCATCTGCGATCCAACACTTCATCTGTTACTTACAATTGACAAACCCAATAGATGAAGCATTGAAGCAACAAGACATCTGTGCCTTTATGATGCAACAAACAATGAATTTGAAAAGTTGATTCATCTGGCAGCAATAGAAAGGATGATTCGTCAGCAACTTCTGAAAGACAAAAACAAAAGAATGAGCAATAGTTAGAACAAACCATTGGTATTCACTTAGCATTAATAATGATCTTTCTATATTAATGAAATAAGCAGCCATTAGAGTAATACCTTCACCAGAGCTTATTAAGAAATGAGAAATTATCTTCTCAAAGATCGATGTTGCAAGCATTCCAGCATATAAGGAATAAATAGAAGTCAGAGAATTCAAAATACACCAATCAAAATATCTTTTGTTATTAATAAAGCTCACCTACCATCAATGACTAAAATTCAAAGCAGCCATAAATGAATCATCTTTGGAGTAGGAGGAGCTAACAAAGCAATGAGAAAATCATTCAAAATCCTCTTGAAAGTAATTACTAAACCTTCCTCTAATTTTCTTTGAAGGCTCTCAACTACCGTTGGGAAGATCATTTATTTCTCCATTCAACTTTCAAAAACCTTCCCCTATGCTTATTGAGAAATTCTTGTGTTTAAACTTTTAATATTCATCTCTTGTAAAGTTCCTTGAGCTTGTGGTGGAGACTAGACTTAAGAAAAGTTGTGATTGTCTTAGTGTAGACAAGAGCTATTTATTCATGCTGCCTATAGCTAGAATCTAGAAGAGTGCTAGGAGCACTTTTTATGCCCCCTAGAGTTGGAATCTAGAAGAGTATTGGGGACACTTGTTTATGCCCCCTAGAGCTGGAATTTAGAAGAGTGCTGGGAGCACTATTGTATTTCTACTATTGGGAATAGTGAAACCTAAGACACTAAGAGAAAAGTGTTGTAGGAAGAGTGGAGTAGAGTGTTTACTCAAACCAATATAAAAATCATTATGTCTTATTTATTTTGTGCATTTGTTGATTGAGTGATTGATTGCTAGAGAGAAGAGTAATCTTAAAGGGGTTGAGAAATAGTTTTTTAGTACCTCATTCATCCCTCACCTCTTGGGTTTTGCCTAACCTTCAGGACCAACACGAACTACTATAAAACCATGTTCAAGTGTGCTATGTGAATCTCTTTATCTTATTTTAGCAACAAGTGCAACATGCCACATGGAGGGAAGGTGAAGGTGCGGAGAAGCACACAACATGCGGTATATGCAAGTGCCTTTCGTGTGTGTAGTGAGCATTTTACATGTGCACAGTGGATGCGAGCAAGTTGTAGTGGTGGGCGGCGATGGTGATAACAAGTGTATTATGCAATTTTTTGTAGATTTTCTCTGTTTCATGATTATTTTTTTGTTTTTCTCCTTGTAACTTTTATTTTGCATTTTTCTTGCATAAAGAAGGAAATTCCTTTGTAAACCTTAGATTTTTCCTATAAAAGGGGTCTTGGACTTTTTTTCAGTGCTTTTCTCCTCCTTTTCCACAAGTAGCATCCTTCCTTTTCCAAGTACTATTTAGATTTCTCTCTTGTTCTTCCTTTATGAATTTGTTTATATTCAAACATAGTTGCTACATATCTGTCTGCTCGTGCAAACCTCCTTGGGAGCTAATCTCCTTCCTGTATGGACATATGCACTTTTGATGCTAGGTTGTGGACTTCAAGCAATTTGGTTGACCTATGTTGAATTCTTAATGGGACTAGTTATGGCACGGGCCCAACTCAACCTACAATTGGAATTCTTAGCTTATATGAATTTGGGCTTTGTTACCCAAGTTTGATATCCAATAATTTGCAAATAACTCAATATATTATCTATAAGGCTTGTTTGTTTTGGATTATTTTCATGGCTTCTAGATTCTTAAAATAAGTCTTTTTATAAAATAAGTGGTGTTTAATGGAGATTATTTGAGAGGCTTTTAAGCCCATTTTTTATGTTGGTCCCTTAAGCTTGGCTTAACCCAAGAGGGGAGGGGTGAATTGGCTTTATAAAGTTGTCTAGCTCAAACCCCTCTTTAGTTAAATTCTCTCTTTTCGTGTTTCCATGCAATTTGCAAAGGAATAACTAACAAAAAATAGGATGCAAGGAAATAAACTAATCACACATAGAAGACACTATGTATAGTTGTTAAGGATAACATCCCTACTCTACTCTTCCAAGAACATACCCCCTGTGTTTTGGGTTCCACTATCTCACTATAGTGAATACAACTAATGCCATACACTCTTTTAGATTCTAGCTCAAGGGGGGATAAACAATCTAGCAATTGATTGTGAGCACACTCTAATAATCAAGTTGCTCTTCTTGATTCCAGCTCAATGGGGCATAAACAATTCCAACAAGCTCATTATGTCTCCCAACAATTGCACTTTCTCCTCTTGAGATTTGCCTCCAACACAAACTCAAGGAATACACAAATAAGAATGAAAAAAGAAATTACACTTTTTAATGTTACAATTATCAGCACAGGGGAAGCCTTTGAGATCTCTGAGTAGTTCACTTTGTTGTAGAGGATGTTCCCTTAGTATTGATGAAGAAGGCCTTGAGTAAAGGGTATAAAGGTTAAATCTCTTGAATGCAGATTTTGAAGTTTAAGTCCTTGGCCTTAAGTTGTAAAGATTTCTTGAAGTTTAAGGCTCAATCAACAAACTTGAAATGTCCCAACATCTCTCCTTAAACAGATATCTCAAAATCTTGATCATTGGAGATGATTGGGTAGTAATATGTGGCTTTGCAATGTTCAAATTTCCAAATGTTGGGGACTGCAAGCAAATCTTAGGTAGCTAGGGTATTTAGCTACGCCCCATATGGTAACCAAAATGGGAAACTGGCTACAATGAGAACTCTCATAAAACTTTAGAACCTATGTTGCTATAAGATGGTAGGTGGATCACAAGCGATTGTGCTTGAGGTGCTACTCACAAGCAGTATGTGTTTGTTAAGTGATTCTTCTTTAAATGTGGCAGGCAGTATCAGGTTGCTCCTCTGGCTTACAACTATAGTCACAAGCGCTACTTGTAGGCGGCTGCAATGCCACCATTAATGTCCAGGGACTTTGAATCTTCTTATGAATACCACAGGTGGTATCAGAAGTGGTTGCGATATGACTGTGGGGTAGGCGATTAGTGCAGGCGACTATGATCCTATACTTCACTTTTTCTGCACTTGGCCACTTTGTGAGTTTTGACATTTTACATATAAATTTCATTATGAATTTGTTAATTATCAAAAAATGAGTAATTGAGATGATTTACAAGGTAGAGCATTCATAATCTTCCCCTTTTTTATGATTGACAAAACACAATTCCTTTTTCTATTTCTTTTGTGATTTTACATTGAATATGCATTGTTAAACTTTTCATGACTTGAATGAACACCATATTGGTTTGTCTTCATATTGCACAATTTTTTTTCATATATAAAATGATATCTCTTTGAAGTGATGGCCTCCTATTTTTCCATAATTTAATAGAATTTTAATTACATTTCTCATTTAAGCATAGCTCAACATTTTCAAGTCATTAACAAAAATTTCTCCATGAGGCTACATGCATCATGACCATGAGATTGTGGAACTTTCATTAATCTAGAATATATTCATGTTATGAGCAACATTCATTTACTTGTGCTACAATTCTCAAAAAATCCAAATCATTCACTATTTGTTAAACCTGGTTTTAAATACTATAGAAGATCTGACTAGGGAGTAAATTCCTATTTGAGATCTTGAACCTTGAAGTTCCCCAAATAGGTTTAACATATACTTTGGGATTGTAATCATGTTAAGTTTCAAGCTTCATTCATTCCCAAGCATGAGTGTATCAAATTATATTATCAGAATTCATATCACCAATGTAAAATCAATTAGTAAATTTAATAATCATCATTCATTAAAGTTATAAAACAAAGGATTTTACTACCTTATTTCTCTAAAATTTATTAATGACAAAACTTCAGATATATCATCCCAAATAAGTTCTTAACATAGTCATAAGCATATAAATCATTCTAAATCAAAGGAATAAAAAGCTATTAATTCATGTCATTTCAAAATGAATCCAAAGAGTATATGATTATTTCAAATATATAATCATTACAGCACACAACATTCAAAATTAGTGTTAATGACAAACCATTAATCCATATGAGATCAAGATTTCAACATATCAGTATCAATCACAAAATATAATCAACATCACTGCATGATCTAATGAGTGAATTTCATTCACTTATATTACACATGTTTAAGCTTAGTTTAAGCAAATCCTTATCTCTTTTAGATGAATTTCATGCTTATTTTTAGATTTCCTAAGTGTCTTAAAGGCGGAAAAGAAGTGGAAAATGAAGGAAAGGAAGAAGCTCAAAGTTTGGAAAAGAAAACAGCTACAAAGATGGAGCAAACAAGCAACATAGCATAGTACAACCAGCCGGCACCACCTACCCCCACCTGGCGCCACCAGTGCCCGAACTGAAGACCACCGTTGGGTAGCAAGCCGGCGCCAGAGACAGACCTGTTTTGCAGATTTTTTTCTATAGTTGCATATTTTAGGGGTTTTTAAGCAAAAACTTAGGATTTTTTAGGGGTTCTTCTCCCTTCCATTTTTATAGTTTTTCTCTAGGGCTTGGAGCCTTTTTTTAGAGAGATTTTGCATGGTGAAAAAGGAAGGATTGTAAGTAAGAAAGAAGAAAGATAGAAAATGTTCTTCATTATTATCATTCTATCTTAGGGAGTTATTTTATTTTCTCTTATGAACTAAATCTCATTTTCTAGGGTGAAGATGTAGCTCTTTTTCATCCTCTTTATTATGGATTATTGGATATTATTAATGCTAGATGATCTTGTTTCATTAATGATGTTGTTTATAATGATTTAATTTATTTTATTGCTTGATCACCAATATTATGAGTTAGATTATTTATCAAAGCATGTTAAGGTACACACCATATGCTAAACCATGAGCTCCTTAAATGAGAATGATAGATGGTTAAGGTACACACCATATGCTAAACCATTATATTTTGGTTCTTATGTTCTTGAACTTAATGGGTTTTCACCTCAATTATGCTACATACCATAGGTAATTGGAATGAGTGAAAGCACTTGATTTAAACCCGCACACCTAATGGTAATAATCTTACTTTTGAAAGAACAAACCCAAGTGAGGCATTAAGTCCAGCATTCCATTGGCAAAAGGGTGTCATCTAGTGTGAAATCAAATCCATTGACATCTTTGTGTTGTTAATCTCTTTGCATTATCTTTACCTATTTATTTACTTTTATTCTATTGAGTTTCTGAAATTATACCCAACCTTATTCCAAGTTTGTTTAGTTATATACTTAATAACTAAGCTTAATTAAGTTGGTTTGCTATTCTCTATGGGATCGACCCTTGCATTGCACACTATATTATTATACATATGTACACTTGCAAGGAATTATAATTTGAACCATCATGTTTTTGGTGTCGTTGCCAGGGAATGGTTTCAAACAGATTTGATTAAGATTAGTTACATTCTTTCCTTTTATTTTTGTGTATATAAGATTATTTTTAATTATTTCTTTCTTTCTTTTTGTTGAGTTGTGATTGCAAGGAAGAAGAATAGATGGGAAAAATGACCTCAAAGGAGACATATAAACTATATAGATGCTTGGAACAAACTCACAACAGATGAGTTTTAGAGTTAAGTCCAAAGGAATGTATGAATTGAATTCTAACACTAAGCTTTCTGTGCAGATGTTGGAGGTTGCCAAGCAAATGAATGCGATGTGCTCCATGGTGATGAACTAGAAACAACTAAGTCCTGCTAAGATTCAATTTGGAACATGTTTTCAATCAAAGAAGCCTACTCTTGAAGAAACATTATCGAGTTTTATCTAGGCAACCCAGACTCAATTCTAAAATAATGAAACAAGGTTCCAAAATATTCAAGCAAGATTCTAGAATGTGTAGGCATCCATGAAGATGATAGAGACTCAGTTGGGGTAAACTACAAAGGCTATGCAAAGTCAAGATGATAGAGACTCAGTTGGGGTAAATTATAGAGCCTGTGCAAAGTCACACATCTAGAAAGCTATCAAGTCAGCCTAAGCAAGTGAAAGCAATTACAACATTGTGAGGTGGCAAGATAAACAAAATTGTCAAAAAACCTTATGATGGCAATGAGTAAATTTTGACGTTAGATGTTTTCCCACAAGAAAAAGGTAGCGAGATGATTGAAAATTCTAATGAAGGCTCAAAAAAGGAGGAGGTGAAAGAAAAATTTTAACTAAAGTAATTGCCTCATTCTTTAAGGTATGCATCTATAGGCAATGATTTATGCCTTCTAGTGATTATTTCTTCTTCTTTTATAGGTATGGAGGAGGACACGCTCATGGAAATCAAAGATCATATTATGAAGTTTGATATATTCAAGGAAATGGAGTTGTCCAACGAGAATAAGAATGACCTCAAGATGAATGGAGTGAATGGAATTATGGAGGATTTTTCAAAAGAGCCCATAAACACCGTTGAAGGAGATGAATTACAAGATATTGCATTATTCAATAATGTTTTGGGAGCATAGACAATTTCCAAGCCACTACCAAGTTTCAAAGAATTGGATCACAAAAAGGACAAATTTCAATTCAAAGATGGAAGGTCATAGTCGGGTTGAGACTATAAACAAAGCGCTTCTTAGGAGGCAACCCAAACTTTCTGAACTTTCTTTATTTTCTGCACATTTAGCTCAGTTGTTTGTTTGTTTTCTTTACTTTTAGGATAGATTGTTTTCTCTAATTTTTTATTACTGTGTGTTTTGCAGAAGGAGGAAATCTAATTTTAGAGGATTGCAAATGCTCTTCCAAGTATTAAAATTGATGTCAAGCTAGCCCCAGAAGAAAAGGACGTGAATGCACTTCATTTAAGGAAGCCCTTGATCTTAAACTTCTTTCATTATTTTGAGGAAAATAAGAGTTTAAGTTGGGGGCTGTTTTGCATTACATTCAAGTGTATTTAGTTTTTGGGCAAAGGATTTGCATTCAAGTGTATTTAGTTTTTTTGGGGCAATTTTTTTTTAATTTAGTTATAATTTTGATGAGTTTCCCTTTTTGATAATTTAGCTAAAGAAAATCTAAGAGAAATTATGCTAACATGTTGGAATTGAATAAAATGGATTCTCTCTTGATGATCAATAACATATGTTGAGTTTTTGGTTACCATTGCACATGATTTAGAAGGAAGGATAGATGTTACCTTGTGATTCATTGATTCTTGTGATAAATCCTTCTTCTTCATGACTGAAGAAAATTATTTGTGCACCTTAAGCTATGATCATGTAAAGTGTATGTTGATAATTTGATAGTGTTGTGAATTCAGTGACTTATTTTTGTTGACAGGAGCATTCTAGAACTTTTTTGATTATTTCTCAAGGCAAAATCCTAGATTACTATTTACTTAGAAGTGATTTAGAAATTCTTTGATTAGTTTGAGCCTTTCAAGCTAACCTAGTATACTCATGTCACTAGTGTCCCCATCAAGCTTTATGAGAGAATGGCATATGTAAAGCATGTGAAAAACCACCATTCAACTTTTCTTTCTTTAGCCTCATCATCAAACCCTTTTAGCTTGAAAACCATGTTTGACCTATTAAGAGACATATTCTATGCTCATGGTTGTTTGAGAGGTATAAGTGAAGCAAAATAAGATAAGTCTGGGGGAATTGAAAAGAAAAATGGCAAAAAAAAGAGAAAAGGGGCAAAAAGAAAAGAATTAGTAAGGATTCCTCTTTCAATTAGGGGGATCACATTCTAATTAACTTAAAAGGAAATAAGTTTGGGGGTGTGGTAGTAATACAGCCCATAAAAAGAAATAGAAGAGCAAAAATAAAATAAAAATAAATTTAAGAGAGTGAACATTCATATGCAATTTAGTTATGGTCTCTTACCTTGTGAATCCTTCTTCCTTTTCTTTGTTAACTAAACCCAAGACCCCAATATAGGCTTAATAAAGACCTATTGATCCAAGTGAATAGAGTCATCTACATTAGTAGAGAGGGATCATGAAAAGCAAGCCTATGGAGTGTTTTGTGAAGATCATTAGAATCACAGGTTTGCACATTGTTGAGTAAAAAGTATGCATGTAGCATGAAATTGACATTACACACATACACATTTTCACTTCATAAAAGGATTGATGAAGTATGAGTTTCATGAGATTACTTGTGAAGTGTCTTAAATGATTTCTAAATTATATGTACATGTGTAATTTGTCTAGCATATTACTGATTGATTGAGAGAAATTATCCTAACTAATTCATGAGTTCAAATTTTTAGTTTGCTTGAGGAGGAGCAAATAAGTAAGTTTGGGAGTATTTGATGAGTGAATGTCATTTTCTTAGATTATACATTTTCTTAGATTATTTATTTACAAATCCTTGTCTCTTTTAGATGATTTTCATGAATATTTATTTGATTTTCTAGGTGTCCTAAAAGAGAAAAATAAGTGGAAAAAGAAGGAAAAGAAGAAACTCAAAGTTTGGAAAAGAAAAAAGCTACAAAGATGGAGCAAAAAAGCAACACAAAGTAGGATATCCAGCCGGCGTCATCGGCCCCCACTTGGCACCACTGGCATCAGAATCGAACACCACCGCTGGTGCCAACAGCAAACTTGTTTTGCAAATTTTTTCCACAATTGCATAGTTTTAGAGGTTTTTAAGCAAAATCTTAGGGTTTTTGAGGGGTTCTTCTCATTTTCGATTTTAGAGTTTTTATCTAGGGTTTATAGTCATTTTTCAGAGAAATTTCTTATGGAGAAGAAGAAGAGATTGCAAGTAAGAAAAAAGAAAGAGAGAAGATGTTCTTCATTGTTATCATCCTATCTCAAAGAGTTATTTTATTTTCTCTTATTAACTAAATCTCTTTTTCTATGGTGAAGATGTAGCCAATTTCAATACTCTTTGTTATGGATTGTTGGATATTATTAATGCTAGATTATCTTGCTTCAGTCATGATGTTGTTTACAATGATTTAATTTATTTTATTGTTTGATCACCATATTATGAGTTAGATTATTTATCAAAGCATGGTTAAGGTACACACCATATGCTAAATGAGAAGGATAGATGATTAAGGTGCACACCATATGCTAAACCATTCTATTTTGGTTCTTATGTTCTTGAATTTAATGGGTTTTCACCTCAATTATGCTACATACCATAGTTAATTGGAATGAGTGAAAGCACTTGATTTAAACCCGCACACCTAACGGTAATAATCTTACTTTTGAAAGAATGAACTCAGTGAGGCATTAAGTCCAACATTCTCTACATTTTCTTTAGCTATTTATTTACTTTTATTCTATTAAATTTTTGAAATTATACCAAACATTATTCCAAGTCTGTTTAGTTATATACTTAGTAATTAAGATTAATTAAGTTGGTTTGCCATTCTCTATGGGATCGATCCTTGCATTGCACACTATATTACTATATGTCTGTACACTTGGGAGGAATTATAATTTGAACCATTATTATCTCCCAAGAATAAAGACCATACAAAAGAGATGATCTCCTCCTAAAACCAATCTTCTCTCCTCCTAACCTTGTCTAACACTTAGATCAAACCATAAGAACACAAATCACAAAAAATTAAATTAGATCTTTCCTCCTTTCAGTCAAACACTGGGGACTTGAGAAGCAACTCTATGATCCAAAAAAGTACTCACGTGATTCTGAGATCCAGTAGGGATAGTAGGCTCCCTCTAAGTGGTGGTTTGCATAGTAATGAGCTCATTAAGGGCTGAATGTGGGCTCTGGATCCTGGGGTTTAATTGACGTTCTCTCAGTAGGTGGAATAGGTGGGATAGGATCATCCACAGACTATGAAGTGATGGGAGTAGGACTAGGAATACCAAAGTGAGATAACAACAAGTTCAATTGTTGCTAGATATGGCTCTGGTTCCTCATCATATGATGTTGTTCTTGTCTAATAGTCCCAATTTCTTGTCTGAGCTCTTTGACCTCTGTGGCTAGCCTAGTGAAGGCAAATGATGGTCTAGGTGTATGAACTGGTAGTGTAGCCTATGAAGAGGATGATGCATGCTACATGCTACTTGTTCCTCACTCCACATCTTCTTCTCTTTCTCTAGTTTCTCCTTCTTCCCTTTGCTCACCCTAAGAGGATGAACTCTCCTCTCATTAGATTCATCTTCTTGCACTTCTCTATGATGTTTATCTTCCATTTCCTATCTTTATTCTTCTTCTCTTACTTGCATTCTTTTTAATAAGGTTTCTCCAACCCATTCCTTCTTCAAAGTTGACATATGTATACAAGCTTCTCCAACTACTAAAACATGGAAGGATGTAAAAATCTTGGCCATCCATACTCCGTGAGGTACAACATGGTCTATTCATTGAGATATATAACTGAAAGCATGGAATAGCACCTCAGGTAGACTGGCCCTTTGGAATGCATAAATTTTCCAAAGAATCTTTGCCTTATAAGATGTTACTTGCTTAATCCCACCCAACTTAGGTATAGTCATTGCTTCTAGTACCTTTCTGAGCTTTCTGAACTCAATGGTAAGATCCCTTGTCCTTATATATGTGTTTGCACTAGTGTATATTGTGCTTATGGACAATCTATTGAAGATGTCTTCTTTTGCACGACAATCTTCATCTTCTTCATAAGAGGCTCCCAATATTTCTCCAAGATGTCTCTCAGGAGAAATAAGATGTGTACCAATTCTTATTTGTACTCCTTTCACCATAGGGTTATACTCTTTAATTAAAATAGAAAATGAGCACTAATTCTCTATAGATGGATGCATTATATTCTAATAGTTCATTCTATCCTTGATAGTTTATCATAACTTGAACATCTGACTTGAACCTATCAAGGAAATCCAAATCTAGCTTCATATGAACAAGTCTCCCAAGTATTGAAGTATAAAACTTGAATTTTAGATCTACCCCACCAAAGTAATATGCTGGCAAGTCTCTAGGTTAAAATTTAGTTATGGAGACCTTCCTTCCATCTACTTCTTCAGGAAGGGTTTTCAAGTTAAACTATTTTACCCCTTCTTCATTCCTTCCCATATTCACTTCTTCTCCCCTTTCTTTTCATTCACAAGAGTATGAGGTGAGTGATTACCTTTGGATTCACTTGCAAAGCCAACCCTTCTAGTTCTTGAGGATGCTCTATATGAGGAAGCCCTAGATGTGGATGCACCACCTCTTGTTCTTGGCCTCTTCACCAACCTCTAAGGCTTGGAAATAGCAACTTTGGGTGCCATAGGGATGATTTATAAGCAGATGATGGTTCAAATTATAATTTCTCACAATTGTACAGATGTATAGCAATATAGTGTGCAAATGCAAGGGTCGATCCCACAGAGAATGGCAAACAAACTTAATTAATCTTAGTTACTAAATATAAAACTAAACAGACTTAGAATAAGATGTGATATAATTTTAGAAACTTAATAGAATAAAAGTAAATAAATAGTTAAGGATAGTGCAAAGAGATTAATAAGATGAAGAAGTCTAGGGTTCCGATTTCAAACCAAGGTGTTAACTTTTTGCCAATAGAATGTTAGATTTAATGCCTCACCTGGGTTCATTCTTTCAAACATAAGATCGTTATTGATAGATGTACAACTTCAAATCTTGTGCTTTCACTCATTCCAATTACCTATGATATTTAGTATATTTGAGGTGAAAATCCATTAAGTTCAAGAACATAAGAACCTGAATAGAATGATTTAGCATATGATGTGTAACTTAACCATCTATCCTTAACCATGCTTTTATAAATAATCTAACTCATAATATTGGTGATCAAGCAATAAATGAATTAAATCATCACAAACAACATCATGAATAAAACAAGATCATCTAGCATTAATAATATCCAATAATTCATAATAAAGAGTATAAAAAAGGGCTACATCTTCACCCTAGAAAAAGGGATTTAGTTAATCAAGGAAGATAAGACAACTCCCTAAGACAGGATGATAACAATGAAGAATATCTTCTCTATTTCTTCTTTCTTACTTGTAATCCCTCCTTCTTCTCGACGAGAAATCTCTCAAAAAATGGCTCTGAACCTCAGAAAAAACTCTAAAAAATATAAGTGAAAGAACCCTACAAAACCCATAAGTTTTTCCTTAAAAAGCTAGGAAAAATACTCAACTGCGGAAAAATTTTGCAAGATGTTCACCTTCGGCACCAACTTGCTGCAGCCGATGGTGGTTCAATTTTGGTGCCAGCGGCACTGGCCTGTTGTCCAATCCGTCTGTGCTTTGTTTGCTCCATTTGCTCCCTCTTTGTAGTTGCTTCTTTTCCAATCTTTTTCTATTCTTTTTTCATTCCTTTTCCTTCTTCAAAGCACCTAATAAAAGCCAATAAATAAGTAATAAATTCATCTAAAAGATACAAAGATTTGTAAATAAATAGGCTTAAACATGTGTAATATATGTGTATGAAATTGACTCATCAAATACCCCCAAAATTACTTATTTGCTCATCCTTGATCAAACTAGAAATTTGAACTCATGAATTGGTTAGGATAGTTTCTTTCTATCAATCATTAGTATGTCAGACAAATTACACATGTATACATAGTTCAGAAATCATTCAAGACACTTACCAAGTAACCTCATGAAACTCATGTTTCATAAATCCTTTCATGAAGTGAAAATATGTGTTTGTGTGTGTGTAATGTCAATTACATGCTAAATGCATACTTTTTAGTGAACAATGTGCAAATCAGTGGTTCTAATGATCTTCACATAGAACTCCATAAGCTTGCTTTTCATAATCCCTTTCCACTAATGTAGACAACTCTGTTCATTTGGATCAATAAGTCTTTTTTAAGCTTGTAATGAGGCCTTAGGTTTGGCTGACGAAGAAAATGAACAAGGATTCACAAAGAAAGATATCATAACCTACTTGCATATGAATGTTCACTCTCTTAATATATATATATATATGTATATATTTGGTCTTCTCTTTCTTTTTATGGGTTGTATTACTACCACACCCCCAAAATTATTTTCTTTTAAGTTAATTGGGACGTGATCCCCCCAACTGAAAGAGGAATCCTTATTAATTCTTTTCTTTATTATCCATTTTCTTTTCCTTTTTGGCATTCTTCTTTTCAATTCCCCCAAACTTAATTTCTTTTTCTTCATTCATATGTCTCTAACATCCATATATATAAAATATGTCTCATATAGGTTAAGCATGGTTTTTTAGGCTGAAAGGGTCTAGATAATTAGCCTAAAGAAAGAAAAGTTGAATGGTAGTTTTTCACATGCTTTGCATATGTCATTCTCTCATAAGGCTCAATGGGGACACTAGTGATATTCATGTACTATGTTTGCTTGAAAGGCTCAAACTGATAAAAAAATTGCCTAAATCACTTCCAAGTAAACATGTAATCTAGGATTTCACCTTGAAGGATAATCAAAGAAGTTTTAGAATGCTAGTGTTGACCAAAATAAGTCACTAAATTCACAACACTATCACCTCATCTACATACACTTCGCATGATCATAATATAATGTGCTCAATAAAATTTTCATCAATCATGAAAATAGACTTATCATAAAAATCATAATATCACAAGGTAGCATCTATCCTTTCTTCTAAATCATGTGCAATGGTAATAAAAAACTCAGCATAAGTTGTTGATCATCAAGAGAGAATCCATCCTATTCAGTTTCAATATATTAACATAACTGCTCTTGGATTTCTTTTAGCTAAGTCAACATAAAAATTTAAACATAACACATAAGCAACTCCAACTAAACACATGACACATAAACTAAATAAATTATAATAACCCCCAAAATTAGATAAAACTATTCCTAAACATAAATAAAATGCTAAACACCCCCAAACTTAAACACGACATTGTCCTCAATGTGGAATAAAGCATTGGACGATCAGGACTTCCCTAAAATGGATCACTCATCTCAGCTATCATCTTGCTCCCAACTGGAAAGTTCATCTAACATATCAGGTAGTGTAGGTGGAGGTGGAAAATGCATGGAGCTATTGCCTCCATTTTTTTTGGATAGTCCTAGCATCGGCGGCGCCTAGTTGCTGTCTCCTCATGCCTCTTTATGAAATTCCAACACTGGAGGCACCCAAATGGGCGCTGGGGGCACCCTATTGCTGCCTTGAAACTCCTTTATCATGTTGTATCATCACCTAATTGACCTCCTTGCTTGAAATTGTTACTTAGGCTTTTAACCTGTCAAACATGAAATAATAATGCATTAAGTAAAGCAGATAGGAAGAATAACAATTTAATCTATCAACCTAATCATTAAAGCAAGATTATTTAAACTAATGCAACTATGTCTAAGAAATTGAAATATTGAAATATAAATAACTTCGTTTGCCTCCTAATAAGTGATTTATTTAATGTCTGAGCAAGACAAACTCCCTTTCTCTACAAATTCTTCAATTTCCCACACTTCATTAAGTTGCCTTGGCATGTACTCTCTGTTGTATTTCTTCACACAATGTCCATTAACTTTGAAAGTGCTATCATTTCTTGGGTTATTCATTTCAACTACTCTATGAGAAACACTTGTGTAATGTGGAATACATCGATCCAACATGACTTCAGTTTTCCTAGAAATAAACGCAAATGTGAGTCATAAAGTAAAACATCCATTCCAATCATAATGTACCATTTATGAATGAATTCATCATGATAATTCTTGGTTCGCTCCTTGTAAATCTTTGCATTCTCATATGCCTTATTCCTCAGCTCCTCAAGTTCATCAAGCTAAAGTTTCCTCTATTCTCCTGCCTTTTCCATATCGTAATTCAAGTGCTTAATAGCCTAGTAGGCCTTATGCTCCAACTCAAAAGGCAAATGGCAAGCTTTCCCAAAAAGCAAGTCTATGTTGACTCATTCCAATTGGGGTCTTGAAAGTAGTCCCGTATGTCCATAATGCATCATTCAGCTTCCTTTCCCAGTCTTTCCTTGAAGTGTTCACAGTCCTTTCCAGAATTGCTTTTATTTGTCTGTTGCTGACTTCTACTTGTCCTGATGTTTGTTAGTGATAAGGTGTTGCAACCCTGTGAGTGATGTTGTACTTTTTTAATAAAGCTACAAAAAATTTATTACAGAAATGAGTTCCTCTATCACTAACAATAGCTCTTAGAGTGCCAAACTTGGAAAAATTCTTATCTTTCAAAAATCTCAACACAACATTATCATTAGTTTTAGTGGCTATAATTTGAATCCATTCGGAACGTAATCTATAGCAAGCAAAATATACTGGTTCCCATTGGATGGTGGGAATGGACCCATGAAATTAATGCTCCATACATAAAAAATTTCAATAATGAGGTTACTTGTAAGCGGCATCTCATCTCTCTTTCCAATGTTTCCTGTTCTTTGGGATCTATCACACATAGCAAAAAAAGCATGAGCGTCCTTAAAAATTGTTGGTCAATAAAATTTGGATTGAAAGATTTTAAGAGCAGTATTCTTCCCTACAAAATGCCCTCCATAATTAAATGTGTGGCAATGTCTTAGAATACTCTATTGGTCATCCTCCAGAACACAACACCTAATGATTTGGTCTAGACATATTTTGAACAGGATTGGGTCATCCCAAAAATAATGCTTTGCCATTGCCAATGGTGGTGCTGTCGTGGGCACCCAAATTTAGAACCTTGCTCCAATCTAATTTTCTGTAGTAGTGTGAGTAAGGG